>CM062395.1:16232797-16505010 GCA_031304145.1 Cardiospermum halicacabum
ATTCAACTTCCAGCTTTACATATACAGAACGTAACTTAACAAAATTCTAAAGATACAACTGTACAGACCTATACAACTAAAAAATATCAAATATCCCTCATGAAACAACACCTAACAAGTTTGATGCCCAGAAGCATCTTGAGTATCACCTAAAAAATGTTGATTGAGTAGGTGTGAGTTGCTCGCCTAGTAGGTTCCAATCCCATATTCATAACTTAACCACATATTTAGAAAATAAATCTACAATATTTAGTTTATTCAAATAGTTTCGTAAACAGAGTAATAATCAATAATCATGTCCAAAATATTTCCACATTAATCAAATATTTGAATAACCTGTTTCAATTCCAAATTTATCAAACCAATAAAAATGTAACAGCAAATCAAGTTACCATATCGAAATCATAAGTTTCCATACTATCAACACTGATCCAATAAAATATAATATTACCGGTGCCCGTGAACAATACATGACACAACCCTGCGCATATTTAGGGACTCGCACCCAAGGAGGCTGTGTCCACCCTTCCACTCTTATGTCACGCGCTCACCCCACCAACATATCTGCATAGGGATATCTCACCATAATAACTTTCCACAACAATAATATAAATCTCAGGTTGATAGCAATTCACAGCAATTACCACAATAAATATTATTTTACATTTCATAAATACAAATTTTTCAGATTCTTAATCAATAGCCAAAACCAACTTTTCAATAATGAAATCATTTAATCAATAAGCATTTTTATATCAATAATATTAATAAAAATATTAAAAACTATTTCTTAATAACGATATTTAAATTACAATTTCCAAAACTCATCAAACTAAATATGAATAAGAGAACCTACTTGACTTCCGAAGATTTCCTTAGCACCAATATACCCACAAATAGATAAAGATCAATTCGAAAGAGTTTAGAAATTCTGAGAACCAAAATACAACAATAATTGGTTACCGAAAATGATGAACGACGGCGGCGAGATAACTAGATAGAAGGTTTTAGGTATTCTCGACCTCCCTATTCCAACGGTGGTGTCCGTTCCTCGAACCAAAATTAGAATCAATCAGAAATCGCTTCGGAAGTCGTGGTAGACAAGTTACGTACAGCGTCAATGGTGGCGTTTCTCATAGGCGTTACGAAGTACTCTCCGCGAGGAATCCAATGACACAAAAATTACTGGAATTAGATGAATGGATGGAAAGTTATGACGAAGTGAATTCGGAGGTGATTGTCGAACGTGAGAAGAAAAGAGAATGTTTTGGCGAGAGAGAAATGAGTGAAGCATGAAGAAAGAAAAATATAATTCTTACATAATAAGCCAAATTACCAAAACAACCATTGAACTTATTAAAATTATACTTAGACCATAAAAGATTCATTTTCTTTCAACCAAGTCCTAAGTCAAAAGTCAATTTATTATTATAATATTATAGAAAGTTTTCAAACATTACATGTTTTATAATATTTTCCTTGAATTGAGTAATAAGCTTCAAAGTTATACCTACAGTAAGGTTGACAAATAAATGAGATATTTCTAGTACATTGTATCATTATTCGAGTCTGACGAACCAAAATAAGCATGCCATATACATAGATCATAATCTTAAACCGCCTCTAAAATAATTGTTAGAGATCCACTACGACCACTATATCGGCCGACCAACCTACTGGCCAGTTTTTTAACTCCCAATGCATATAATTGAAACTTCCTAACATAGTTGAAAAACCACGTTGCTCACCAATGTGTAACAATATTGTAATATAAGTGGCTTTAAGGTAATGCTCTCCAAAGATCTCCACAATAGCTCAATAATCTCTTCATTCTTTAAATTGTGGCAGTCTCTCCAATCTTTATATACTGATCGGTGAAATCTGATGGAACACCGTACGCTAATATCTGATATACAAATATTATCCTTTGGAAAATTGACAATACAACTTGACCAAGTCAATCATGTCATAGTGGGAGCAGGGGCCATAAGTTGTCGTAGCATAGACAATATGGAGAAATATACTCTTACCCATTCGAAATCTTCTACGAAATGAGTCATCATCATAGAGTGAATTTCCTTTAAAGTAATCATTCCGTAAAATACGATAAATTTATAATCATCTACGATTAATCACTCGATAACCTAAAATAGAGCCTTCATGTTTAGGTTAGTTATTCTCTATTTCATTCTAATAGTAAGACATGAGAAGATAATTATTGGCTTGAATTGAGATATTATTACTTGTTGCACATGGTTAAGATGATTATATATTTTGATAGATGAAGTGAGATCAAATTCATCTTCCCTGTTAAAAGATTGAGATGAATCGGAAGAATAAGACATGGTATTTCTTTTATGGAAACTTTGAGATAAGGTAAGAGATGATCTTACGTGTGAAATGGTTCTAACTATGCTATATATTATGTATGATGAACATGCTAATAAATATCTACTAAAAATATTATTTATTATAATTAATTATAATAATTCAATTTAATAAGACAAAAGTGTGTGAGTGATTTTAAGAAGTATTCTTCCTTTCAAATGTAAATAAACTTTTAATATACATGCGAAGTTTTGTTCCTTAATAAACTCTCTATAAATTGAGTAATGTAATTTTGACCCTGATTTTTTTTTTTTTTTCATAAACGAGCCAATAAATAACAAGAAAATAATTGTTATACTCAAGAGAATATATTTTCATATTACATATATGTGAAGCTTAAAATGATTATAATAGAACGAGACAATAATGAATAGTTTTACATAGAGTGTGAAGCTTTCTTCATTGTCCAATGTAAATAAGCGTTTGACATGCATGTGTAGGCTTTTTTCATACAATAATGTTATGGAGCATACCATTCCATGCCTACTTTTATTATCTACCATATGTGGAACTACATGATTAGACAAAGATCTTATAATCATTGATGTACTAAATTTTTCATCCAATCAATTCTTGCAATGTAAGGTACGTAGGAAAAGTAGGTAAGGAATGATAGACTCTCAATCGTTACTTTTAACATGCATGTGAAATTTGAATTGATTCCAACAAAATGAGATAAAATATGATTTTTACATGTGAAGCTTTATTCTTTTCCAATATAGCTTTTAATATTATTCATTTTCGATGTAAATAAGCTATTAATAATATCCATGTGAAGTTTCATTTCTTACCACTGTGATAAATATCTTTATAATGAGTCATGTGATTAAAAAAAAAAGTGAATAAATAATCAAGAAAAATAAACATTACACAATTTAAATGGAATATTACATACATTCAATTGGCTATGCAAATATATGTTAAGTAAAAAAGAGAAAAGACATGCATATTCTAGTTTTAAAATATATCCTTAGTAATATAACATATTAGGATTTTCCTACTACGTGCCATGGGTGTAACACCCAAAAATTTAATTTCAGTTAATTTTTAATTTTAATGATTTGTTAGGGATTTTGATGTTGAATTGGGAATTAGGGATTTACAACCGTAATTGGGAATTTGGGTTATAATGGAAATATTGGAAGATTGGGGTTAATAATATAAATATTGATAACTTTAACCTATATATATATAGTGAAATTAGGTCATACACATTCGTTTGAGCCGAAAATTTACTAAATCAAAATATTTATTTTTCCTCTCTTACGTGGTGTTTCGCCGGGTGTTTGTTTAGTGTGTCACTGGGTGTGTTGCTCTTCACTGGAGGTAGGTTTGATTTCTGTTGTAATTTTGGTAGTAATGAAGATTAACGTTTAACGAGGTTAGTTTATTAGAATGCATGGTGGTTTTCATTATATATGTTGGGAATTGTGAATGGGTGTAGGAATTGAAAAAAAGTTATCGCATGTAAAATCATTCATATTAGGGTTAGGGTTCACATGTTAAAATTAGGGGTAATATGATATTGAATAGTTTATAGCTTTCGATCATGATAAATCACATAATTGATATAAATGTGTTGATTATGTATATAGATATGTGTGTTATTAATATATGTAGATATATGTGTAGGAATTTCATATGGTATTGATATTACTCATATAGATATTAATGCATATAGATATACGTGAACAAATCACATGATGATATTAATGTTGTATAGATAAATGGGTATTAACATTAATAGCCATTAATATACAGATTGTTGTTCACGAGATTTCAATTCACATGTTGTATATTTTTCATATAGTTGGAAATGATGTAATATATAAATATTATAGTTACATTGATCATGGAAAATTGATTTGAAATTAGATGATTTAGTATGTACATGAAATTCTGTGAATTGTCATGAATCGGTTACATTTAATAAAATTGTTGTTATGCATATTAGATCATAATTTGGACGCCGGAGGGAATCACACTGCCTGAGTCTCTGTTGGGATTATTTTGCTGCTAAGGTGTGTATACACACTTTCGGATAACCTGTTCTAACTTATGTGTTAAGCAATTGATTAGGAAAATTCAAATTGTTATGTTATGAGACTTAATTTTATTGTCTGGCTTAAGAAACGAGTTATAAATGCTTTCGGTGATGTGTATTGGTGGTATTCATGGAAGTATGTTGAATTGTGGAAAATTGTGCTAAAGATAATTATTCTTTGAATGTTGGGTTTATAAATATTATCGTCTTGAGTATAGATTTTTGTCTGTAAGGATAGTTGGCATACCATAGGGAGTTGATAGCTATCGAGTTCTTGGAGACTTCGGTCTATGTTGATGATAAAAAAAGGGACTTCGGTCCACCATATTGTTGGGTTATGAGGGCTTCGGTCTTGCCTCTGTTACGGGGGCTTCGGCCTTGCCTGTGTTATGGGGGCTTCAGCCTTGCCTGTGTTATGGGCTCTTCGGCCTGGCCTGTGTTCTGATTCTAGTTAGGTTTCCTGTGTCCTACAGTCGTCTAGGAATCTTACTTAAAGGCAAAAATTATAAATTGGTATTCTCTTTATTGATCGTTTATTCTGATTTATACTTATACAGAATTGTGGAATATAAATTGTTGTCTGCATGTATGGATTCTTGATTTTGTATAAATTTGGTGTTGCTGATATATTGGTTGATACATATGCCTGCTTAACTGTAAATTGTTCAGTTATATGATTTAGAGTGTGCAACGCCTTGGGTGCGTGTTCACACTAAGAATTCAAAGCTTACGCGGGTTTCATCCGCAAGTTTCCGTAGCTGAGACAAACGAGCAAACTAGAGCCATTCATTCAAGTTTCCATTGTATTTCAATTAGGGCTGCAAACGAGCCGAGTCGAGCCGAGTATATGAGGAGTTCGTGTTCGGCTCATTTATCAAATATCGAGCTCGAGCTCGACTCGAGCTCAACGAACTTTATAAATGTTTGTTCAAGCTCGGCTCGGTAATTTTTTTCCATGTTCGAGCTCGACTCGTTTAAGCTCATTTAGCTAGCTCGTTTAAGTTAATCGAGCTCACCTTGTTTAGTAGCTCGATTGGTTCATTTAGCTACTTATTTAGTAGCTCGTTTGAGCTCGTTTAGTGAAATTAAAGCAAAAATAAATTGAGCTTAAATTAAACATAAAATTTTTTTAAAAATCCGGTATCTATTTTAGTTTGAGTATTTTTTGAATTTGAGATTTTTTTTTATATACATTAAAAATTTATCTATTGATTTTTATTAAAAAAATTATATGCATTAAATAAGTTATAAATGAGCTTGTTCACGAACACAAAAGAGTTTTAATCAAACATAAATGAGCTATTAACGAGCCCGTTCATGAACATAAACGAGTTGAACAAGAGTCTTTTCGGGCTTGGCTCGTTTATTAAACGATCTATAAAATTTTGTTCATGATCGTTCATTTAAGTATCAAACGAGCTTTGACCTAGTTTTGACCAAACTGTTCACGAACCGTTCACGAGTGCTCGTGTTCGTTTGCACTCCTAATTTCAATTGGAAGACATTTGTTATTTGCCTAACATGTTGGGAGGGATATTATTTGGATTGTAATCTTTGATCTTAGTTTTATTACTAAGGCTACAATGAGGTTATGTTTTATTTGAATTATGAAATATTTGAACTCAGTTGAGAACTTAAATTTTGGATTGGGACTATTGATATTGAATTTTGAATTGGAAATTTATTTGAGTATTGGATTGGATTTGAGCAACTTTTGATTATTTGAAACTGTTAGTGAGTTACAGGATTAATTGTAGTTGTTTTGAGCTTTACGAATGTTAAATTCCGATATTTACTATTCAGTTAGTTAGGTATTTGGTTCGTTTTGTGACATCTCTGGTTCGGTTCTCCTAAACTAGGCAGGGGGTGTTACAATGAGCATATGATAAGATATATTTATTGTGCATTACAAATTGAAAAAATGCTAAAAATGTATTAAAATGAAACAAATATATAATATGTTTATATAAAGTAGTGCACTTTTTAATTTCCAATATATAATAAATACATCTTATTATGTGCTCATGAGCATACGGTTGAAAAACCCAATATATTAACATTTAATATTAACTTTATATAAATTAATGGATCAATTTTATTCAATTTGGATTATTAGATGAAATTATATTCTTTACACCTTACACTAAATTTCACACTTATAAATTTTATAAATAGTATTGATTCTCAACACGTTCTACATATCTAAAACCACATTATATCACATGTATCTGAAACTAGGGGTGTCAAAATGGATCATGTTTCGATGGGTTGACATGAACCCGCGAAAATAAGTGGGTTGGGTTTAAACTAAATGGATTTTGACCTATTTATAGCACGACACGTTTAACCTACTTATAAACGAGTCGAGTCGGGTTTGAATAACAGGTTAACGTGTCAACCCACATAATTGGGTCAAACTAAAATTTATATAATTTAGAAGGATTAAATAATAATTTTTAGTATATATATTATCAATCAAACAAAACCCTAAATTTTTAGAACATTAGAAGTTATTCCTCCTCTCTCACCTTCAACCACCTAGCAAATCTTTCTCTCCTTTACCTCCTGTCTCATCTTCAACCAACTATTACTCAAATATAACATTCGTTGTCTCTGCTTCATGGTCTGTCTCAGAAGAAGCTCTTCGTCGATAAGTTATATGTTATTAGCACTATCAATAACCCTCATTGTCGATTTCTCGTGTGGTATGTTCTTCTTAACTAATAGTCTCAATCCCAATTCTTTTATCTTTAACTTAGGACTTGGCGTCTCTCTTTAATTTGATATATTGTTCTTGATTTTTATTAGTTTTAATCAAATTTGCATGTTAGAGTGTATAGGTTTTGATTGATTAATTTAGTGCTTGAATGTATTATTGTTGCTTCAAGTTTTGATTTAGGGTGTATGCAGTGTGATAGCGGAAGCTCTAAACGAGGATTGTTCGTGAAGGTTTTAATCATATTTACTTCAAGTTACAAATATTTAACTAAGTTTATGGTTATATGAATTTAAATATTTGAGCACTTTCATTTTTATTGTATTTGTAATCCAATTACATTACTTTGTTTTATTTTATTTATTACTTTATATTTAAATTGATTATTGTATTATAAAAAAGATAAATATAATAGGTTAAACGGGTTAATGGACAAACAGGTTAAATAAGTTTATGCATGAATAGGTTAAATGGTTAACACATAAATAGGTTCAACGAGTTAATAGATAAATAAGTTAAACGGATAATCAAGTATCACGATTATAAATTTTAAGTTACTTAACTAAATTAATAGTGTCGACGCGTTAACAAACGTATTAAACGATTTCGTGTCGGGTTGAAAAATTGCAACTCATTTATTAAACATATCGAGTCGAGTTAGACATAAACGTAATCGAGTCGTGTCGAGTCAGTAAAACTCGATTCGCTAACACGAATTGACACCCCTATCTAATACCCTAAACTCTTGTTTAAGGTTTAACCTAAAGACTAAAGAAAACTCTTAACTACTTTAAGATTGGACTCGGTCCTAATCTATATGAATATGAAAAAAGCTCTTTCAGGACAAGTATTGTTTTGAACAAGGATACACATTATTCTAAACTAGACAAATAATGTTTCATAAAAGAACAAACGATTATTTGAATATAAAGAAATGATGTTTTAAACATAAATAGATATTATTTTATATATGAGGAAATAATGTTATGAAGATTGATGTAGTTCTAAACACAGACGAATGATTCTCTAAATAAAGATAAGTAAAGTTCCAAACAAGGATAGATAATATTTCAAATACAGGAAAAAAAATCTAGATAAGGACATATCATTGTTTTGAATAATACTATTCTACTAGGAAACAATAATGATTTTGAATAGAGACAAACTATTGTAAATGTAACCGTATAGCCAATTAATGGTAATATTATGTTAAAAAGAATAGATTGATGGCTAGTAGGATATACATACGATGCACATACTCATAATACTAGAGTAAATTAACATGAAAACAAGAAAAAAAATGATTTAAAATAGAAAAATTAGAAGAATACTTCAAGAGAGGTTAGGAAATTAGTAGAACTAAGGGTCACGATGTTGAATAACGAGTCGGAGTTATATAAATCCTAGAACTCAAAAGTAATATTGAACTCTTTTAACACAAATCTAAGAAGTAACCTTCAAACGTGAAAATAAAATAAGGCTACATAGACTCACCATTATCATCACCATTATCATGTGCATCAAAGTCATTAGTTAAAGAAAAATCTTTCATGAGATGATTCTAGCACATAGTGAGGAACTTAGACAAAATCGTTGATTTTTTTTTATGAGGGTGGATCATTTATAAATCAATTATGAGTCATAGTATTAGTTTCTCTCTAATTAAAGGCTTAACATTTTTCATTAATGACCATTATTAATGTGTTGTCAACTACTTATGGTGTTATGTTTTATATTTCTTTAATATTTATTAAATATTTTAAATTATCAAATTAGATTTATTAAATAACCTTAAAGGACTAATATCTTATAATTACTTATCTGACTATATAAATGCTTTAGATTTTGGATCGCCATCTACATTCTCTCAAATGTTTTTGTAGTGCAAGATAAATTATAAGGAAAGTAAGTTGGGATAGAAAGAGTATGGCCTAATTTATCTCCAAGTTGGATCATTGAATGAGTGCGACACAATGGATCGAATGGGACCAAAGTATAGTTGATTTCTCACTAAACATGAGTAAGAATTGCTCTCCAAATTCCTTCTCAATTAGGAGCCTACTAAAGGGGAGGAGTTAAAGAACCTACAAGGTTTCGCATGTCCATTATTCACCCGAAAATGAATCATACAAGGGCAAACTCAGGGGCGGATTTACCATGATGTCAACGCGGTCAATTGACAGCATTTGAATTTAGAAAATTTAATATTCTATATATATATATATATATATATATATAAAAACTAAACTCTTATAATAAATTCCAACATAAATAGCCTCCTTTATATATTAATGAAAAAAGTAGTCTTTCACTTTCTTTAGTTAAATGAGATGTTTTCTAGGTGTTACCAAAAACCCAAGTGAATGATAATATATTTCTATTTGTTTTTCCATTTTTTAAATATTAAAAATAAAAATGAAATCCCTAATACCAAAATCAATTAACCTACACCACCTCTTTCAATTTTTATAAACATTAAAAATAAAATCCAATTTTTTTTTTATTTAAATCGTTGACATTGTTTAATTTTTTTCTAAATCCGTCTCTGGGCAAACTAAAAGGCATTCGAACAAAGGAGGAGTTCTAGGGATGAATTCAAAGTCCTTTCCATTTTCGTTGGAACAAAGCTCCAAAAAGAATTTGAGGGTAATCTTGTTTTCTTGGAAATGGGACTCCCAATTAATGAGTTTGAGGTTCTTCTTAGTTCCTTCGAAATAAGGCTGATTGTGACAAATTCGAAAGTCTTCCTATTTCCTTCAAAATAGGATTTTCAAAGGAATGAATTCAGAATTCTAAATTGATACATGAAATGAGTTTTGTTCAAAATTTAAGAGTCAAGATTTAAACTAGAATCCATCCACAAATTGGGTTCAAACCATCATTCCGAATACATCCCATTGATATCAAAATCTAATCCATTATTTTATTTTCTAATTTATATTATAAATAAATCTAATAAAATTATAAAGATAAATATAAAGGTTTGAAATATATAAATGTGACTTTAATAAAATAACAATAAAAGAAATATTTTCTCAGTAAATAGGAACTCCCATTGACTGGAACATTTATTCACAAACCGTACAAAAATTTATCTAAAATTTCTTCAAACGTGAAGTTTTTCATTAGCTGAAATTCTGTAATCACGACCATCCTTAACAATTAAATAAAAACACTAGCTGAAGCATAAATTCGTTAAAGACTGTATTAATTGGTCAGATTAAAAAACCCCAGCTGCTCACTGAACTTTGATTAGAAGATAGAAACAGCAGCCTTTCTTTAATCATTACTCGAGAAAACTTGGATCCTTTGTTAAAGCCAATTCCAACTATACAAGTGTAATAATTTGATACGAGTCGTGTCTCATCATTACCAACAACCAACACAACTTCCCCGTCATTGGTTCTAATCCACCACTTTACATTATCTTTTCTTTTCACTTGTCATCATCACAACACTATATATCCTCACTTGATCACAGCAATTCTAATTACTAATGAAGAAAATAGGGACACTAAAAGGCTAATAACCATAATTTTCTCCACACACAACTTATTTGGTGGGTGGTGGGCTAACATCACTCAAAAGAGAAATTAATAACCACAAATAAACAATTCGCTACTATTACAAAGCTCCTTTTCCCGGAAAATGGTGACAGATGCATTCAACCTTTTCCTCTAGTTACACCACCAACCACTTACATATATATACACATGATGGTGGAGATGGTGTTTCAAAATTGGAAGAAAATGGTTTCTGAAACATCACCTCCTATGAAGGTATGGGGTATTGTTGTTTTATTGTTTAGAGAATGTTTGTTGTTTTGGTTGATTTTGTTTGGTGAAATTGAAGCAGGAAGTTGAATCCATTGAAGGAGATCAGAGCCGGCAAGCGAAATGGTGGTACTCAACTTTCCACACAGTGACTGCCATGATTGGTGCTGGTGTTCTCAGCCTTCCCTATGCCATGGCTTATTTAGGATGGTATGCTTGTGTTTGCTTATAGTTTAAAACTTAGGGGTTAAAAAGAAAAAGAAAATAGGAATACATGAGAAAATTCAATTTTGCCTTCTCACCTTTCCCCGACCTAAAATAAAATTATATGTCATTATAATACATAAATAAATAATACTATAAAAAGTAGAATTTCAAAATACCCTGAAATAAAATTATAATAGTAATTTTCTTCTCATGTACTAAAATAAAATATTGTAATTAGAGATATTATATATAATAAACATAAATAATTTATTATATCTTTTTTTTTTTAATTTACAATTATATAATATTATAATTTTTCTATCGGGAATATTAACTTTGGAAACATCACTAACTAACCATAATATGATCCGGCTATATATACTCAAATTCAAAATAAATTATCTGTTAATAATTTATATTATTTATTAAATTAAAAAAAACTTTTATCCCTTTTAAAATGATTTTTTAAATAATATTTTTAATGTTGATTTTTAAATAAATAATAATTTATTTATATTATATAATTTTTTAAATGTTTATATATTAGTTAAGGTGGGTTAGGGTACAACATTATTCATAATTAAAAATATAAGTATATAAGTAATTTTATTTTTCAAATGACATATAATAAATATTAAATATTTATTATTTTCAATTAGGTTAAATGCCTTCAAATATAAATAACTTATATAATAATAATGAAATTTTTATAAATCAAAATTAAAATTGAAATTGAAGTAAAATTTACACAATTTTTCAAAAAATATATATATATATTCAAAATCCTCTGTAAAATATTACCTATTCTGATTACTATTAAATATAGCCAAATTACTACTAATCTGAATTTCGCCTAAGGTCCAAAGAGAATGAAAAATTGTTTAAACTGGTGGTGGCAGGGGTCCAGGGACAGTAGTGATGGTACTATCCTGGTGCATGACACTAAACACAATGTGGCAAATGATCCAACTCCACGAATGCGTTCCAGGCAAACGTTTCGACCGCTACATAGACCTCGGAAGGCACGCATTCGGCTCCAAACTAGGCCCATGGATCGTCCTCCCACAACAACTCATCGTCCAAGTCGGATGCGACATCGTCTACATGGTCACCGGCGGCAAATGTCTTAAAAAATTCACCGAAATGGCCTGCGCCAATTGCACGCCAATCAAACAATCCTACTGGATACTCATCTTCGGTTCCCTCCACTTCCTCCTCTCCCAACTCCCCAATTTCAACTCTGTAGCCGGCGTGTCACTCGCCGCAGCAATCATGTCTCTCTGCTACTCGACCATCGCTTGGGCAGGCAGCTTAAGCCACGGACGCATGCACAATGTTAGTTATAGCTACAAAAGCACCAGCTCCGTTGATTACATGTTTCGCGTGTTTAATGCGCTTGGACAGATTTCGTTTGCTTACGCTGGACATGCTGTGGCGCTTGAAATACAAGCCACGATTCCTTCTAGTGTTGACAAGCCGTCTAAGATACCTATGTGGAAAGGAGCCGTTTGTGCGTATTTTATCAATGCGGTTTGTTATTTTCCTGTGGCTATGATTGGGTACTGGGCTTTTGGTCATGATGTTGATGATAATGTACTCATTACTCTTCAAAGACCTGCCTGGCTCATTGCTGCTGCTAACTTGATGGTCGTTGTTCATGTCATTGGCAGCTACCAGGTCAGGCCGTCCGTAGTTAACTAATACAGTCAAACCTGTCTATAACGGTGCTAATGTTATTTTTATTTATGTATATGTAGGTTTATGCTATGCCTGTGTTTGATATGGTGGAGAGACAGATGGTGAATAGATTTCACTTCCCACCTGGGCTTCTACTTAGGCTCATTGCTAGATCTGCTTATGTTGGTAAATTAACCAAATTCCATGTTTATTATCACATTTTCAAGAAAATCAATTATATTTAAAGGAAATGTTGTGTGGCAGCATTTACTCTGTTTGTTGGAGTGACTTTTCCGTTCTTTGGAGATCTTCTTGGTTTCTTTGGAGGATTTGGCTTTGCACCCACTTCTTACTTTGTAAGTCTTTCTCTTCTTTCGATGCTTATTTGTGATTTCTTTAACTTTGACATAAATGTTATGAATGCTTGCAGCTGCCTAGTGTCATGTGGCTACTTATCAAGAAACCAAATAGATTCAGCACTAAGTGGTTCATCAATTGGGTAATATAATATATTCATCTAACTTCTTTAAATTAATTTGTTACTTGTTTGGTTTTTTATGCGTAATTTTTAACAAAGAACTTGAATGTATGTGTTTCAGGCTTCCATTATTGTTGGGTTGTTCATAATGTTTGCGTCAACCATTGGAGGGCTTCGAAATATAGTCACTGATGCTTCTACGTATAGTTTCTATACGTGAATCTTCTTCGTTTAATTATGTTTTCTTTTCTCCTTTAATTAATTCATCTCGTATGGATGATTAATTATTTTCTCCTTGCAATTGTTTCTGATTGGTAACTACAAGAAATGTTTGAGATAAATTTGGTCGACTAACTTACAAGTAATTTCGAAAACCAGCCATCACTTCTTTCTGCCAGCTGTACCTGTCACTATCTATATTAAAATTGTAATTTTTAAAATTTAAAGAAAAAATAATATAAAGTATTTCTAAACTAATTAAAAATGGAACAAATGTTTAGGATTTAAAAAAAAAATTTAGTAAAAAAAAATCAAATAAATAATACAAACCACCTTATCATTGTCAATAATCTTGATAAACACGTCAAATTACATCACCACTAACTCAAAACATTCAATATAATAAATATAAATCATAATATATAAACTCATGAGACATATATTCATCCGGAGATATTAAAACAACATACTTGCTCCACCAAATGACCCAGAGAAAGTAAACCTGAAAATATTAAATAAGTCTGAACAACTAGCCTAATAGGTTCTAATCATCTATTCCTATCTTAATTAAATATCCATAATAAAAGCAAACATACAGGATTCACCCTTTTCAAACACTCTCGTAAAACCGTTTCAAAATCAATATAAACGCATGTATTAATATCTTTTGAATCTATCAATTTAAAATAAACCTATCTCATAGTTTCTAATTCCAAACTGATAAAAATAATAAAGTAATACATATAAATCAAGTTATAATATAAAAATCCATAAGTTTCCAAACTACCAACACTAATACAATAAAATATAATATCAGTGGTGCTCGTGAATCATACCTGACACAACCCTACGCATGTTTAAAAACTCACACCTAAAGAGAAAGTGTCCACCCTCCCACTGTTGTGTCACGCGCTCACTCCCACCACCATATCCACTTAGGGATATATCACAAAATTCACACAACTTAGCAGTAATATAAATCCAATGTCGATATCTAACCATAGTTTTTGAAAAAAAAATATAGTTTCTACAGGTTACACAATATTGAATAAATCATTTCCATAAATATATTCCAAGCACTATATATATATATATATATATATATATATATATATATATATATATATATATATATCAACAACATCAAGTGCCATAACATTTCCCAAAACTATTTCTATTCAATAGTATTTAAGTCATCATCTTTTTTTGTTTCCTATAAATTCATTCAGTTAAAATAGAAACAAGAGAACCTGCTCAGATTTCGAGAATTAAATAGCACGGATAAGCTCAGGAGACTATTAGGACTAATTTAGAGGAATTTAGGATTCTCGAGACGGGAAATAAACAAAAGCGGTAAAGCAAACGAAAAGAAAATCTAAGAAGTTCTCAACCTTTTAGTTCCAACGGTGGCTCCCGTTTCTCCAAAATAGATCGAAAACAATAAGAAAACCATAGAGTAGTAATTAGTAATTGTATTATATTGATGTGACGTCAGCTACAATGGTTACATGATCTTTGAAGTTCTCGACGAGACAAATTCAATGGCATGAAAATCACTCGAATCGAAAAATGGTTTGAAAGATACGAGGAGAGAAGGTGGAGGAGAAACGTTTATTTAGAAATGAACGAGAGAGTGTGTGTATCCCAGAGAATAGGGAAGGAGAAGAAGTAAAAAAATCTATACATAATAAGCACAATTACGTAAACAGCTCTCATACTTTTCAAAATCCAACTTATATCATAAAATTTTTAAATCTTTACATTGAAGCCCTTCACATAAAGTACATTATTCATAAACTTTTCAGTCAATTCAACAGTCAACGGATAATATTATATTATTAAAAATAAAGGTATTACAAGACAAATTACCTAATTTTTTTAATTTATTTTTTAAATCCATTCATGATATCTTTAAAAGAAAATTTAAATCTTAGTTGTTAGCCATTTTATTTACGTTTATAGACTATTTCAATTTTTATTTTTTTTAAAAAAAATTCAATTTGTAAAGATTAATTATGATTATAGCTAAAATTTTCTCTTATGTGGAGGGAGGGTGTTCCATCTCGACTTAGATGATATTTTCTATCCAATGTTGACTTACGTTTTCTATCCATTGTTGACTTACAAGATTCAGAAGTTGATCGACACTTGACTTGTGAAATGGACCTCCGATGACCAACAAAGTCGAGCGAGTGTGAAAGTATTCTAGGACACTAGTGTGGTGTTGACCGTAAATACTTCGACACTCAAGTTAGAGTTTCTCTGAAAAATAAACAAAATTGTCTCAAAGATATGCAATTCTTACTAGGAATTATTAAGAAAACATCTTAAAACGTAACATTTCTAGTTTATGAAATCTCTAAGCTCCTAGATCTACCAGCATTCCAACCACCGCCCCTGCTTGCAGATGTCTCTCTTTGACCTTTTCTCCATATAAAACAACTTATGATAGAACCATATAAAAATTCAATAGAGAAAGTTATCTTTGATAAGCATTTAAAGTAGCAATTTTCTATATTTATTTATTTCAAATAGCAAATTACGTTAAGACCCCTCCCTAAAGGATTGTAAATTACACACAAATACATATTTTGTGCTAGTGGACAAATAAATATTTTGTTCCCATATTTAACCAAACGTTTACCATTAATAGAGATTACAAGAAAGATAAAGTAAGTTTTTAGCCTAAATTTTGCATTTTATGCAGATTTTTATTTTTAATAAAAAATACTAAATAATAATAAGATAAATAAATAAAGACTCAAAAGAACCGCCTCAAATCCTTTTTTTTTAGAAGAGAAGAGTATAATGTTACTTCTATAGTGCTCAGAAACTACTAGAATTAAAGATCGAAATTGTTATCACAAGAGATAGGGCCTCTATAACTTATAAATAGAATCGCAACAACATATGACCGAGAAAAATCGCTAATTTATTACTACTCCTTGAATGAATCTACATAGTAATTAACTTGGTACTTATAGAGGTTGATACCAATAAACACTAAACTCCTTAGGTTTTACACTAGGGCTTCTAAGACTTTTTCGGCCTCACACATTATAGGGAACCCAACCTAACAAATCTTCCCCTTTCCGATTATGTGGAGGGGCTCGCCATTCTGACGATCTCTTTGCAGACTTTAAACATCTCTTCGAGTTCAACTTTTGAAGTCTTAATATTAAACTTGTGTTCTCTTGTGTCAATTTATAACTCACCTTCATGAGCATAACCCAAATTAAAATCAACCAAACTATCATCATTGCCATATTTCGCAACCTCAAACTTCTCTTTATCTTGTATAGTTTGATTTTTCATTAATATAACATCTCTGCTTCTTATTAGCTTCTACACCATCGGGTCATAAAATCTATACCCAGATTCATCTTGGTCATAGCCAACAAAAATACACTGTTGGGACTTCATATCAAGCTCGGACCTTTCATCTTTAGGAACCTGCACAAAAGCCTTACACCCAAAGACTCCTAAGTGATCATAAGTAACATTTGTACATGTCCAAACTTTCTCTAGTACATCGAACTCCAATGAAACACATGGTGTAAGGTTAAGGACATGTACAATTGTACATAAAGCTTCACCTCAGAATGACTCTGGCAATTGTGATTATGAAAGCAAACTTCTCACATTTTCAACTAGTGTTCCATTCATCATCTTAGTTAGACCATTCAACTGAGGTTTTCTTGGAGATGCCTTATGATGGCATATACCTTACTGTCTATAATACTCATCAAAAGAGCTTTTATATTCTCCCCAATTACTAGTTCTGATGCACTTTAACCTTTTCCCAGTCTGTCCCTCAACTAATACTTGAAACTACTTGAACATATTTATCTTTTGTCTTCAAGGTATAAACCCAAGTCTTCCTTGAAAATCATCTATAAAGGTCACAAAATATAAGGCACCCCTAAATGAATTCACCTTCATAGGCCCACAATGATCCGACTGTACAAGATCAAATATATCTAATTTTCTTCTAGATGAAGAACCATGAAAGCTAGCCCGTTTTTGCTTTCCTGCTAAATAGTGTGAACACCCTCTTAATTTTTCTATGTTCTTCATATAAGAAATTTTCATCTTCTTACTTAGAAAATACAAGCCTTTCTCATCGATGTGCCTGAGTCTCTTATGCCAGAGTTCAGCTTTATCTTCATCCTGAACTGCATCAATGAAAGATTTTGAAATTTTAGCTTACGACGTATACAAGTTAGATTCTCTCTTACCTTTGGCCACAACCATAACTCATTTAATGAGCTTCCACTGACCATTACCAAATCTGTTGCAATATCTTTCATCATTAAGCCTACTTGTAGAAATAATATTCATACGAATATCAGGGACATGTTTGACATTCTTTCAAGGGAGATTCCCAAAAAACCACTGAGGGTTTGGCATATTAGCCAAAAAAACCTCTTTTGTTTCGTTTTTGGCCAAAAATCCGCTTTTTTCACTTTTCTGTCCAAATTACTGTAGATCATTGTCTGTAGTTTCCCGCCTATTTTATGATAGGGGTATTTACATCATTTTACATTATTATTTAATTTTTCTAAAAAATTAACATTATTTGAAAAATAAAAAATAGGTCAAATTTTTTTAAAAAAATCTCAAGTCTTCTTCTCCTTCGACAGCTCTCTCTCCTTCGTTTTTCTCTCCATCTTCCTTCCCTTTCTCTCTCCTTTTTCTTCTCCATGTTCCTCCTCCTCTTCCTCCTTTCTCTCTCTCTCTCTCTCAAATTTATGCACTTGTTGATTTCTTTACAAATTCACAAAGCTATTCGATTTACAAAGATTCCTATGTGCAAGCTTGATGGGAATGACCATGGTGAGCAAGTTCTGGATCTGGAAACCGTTGTCAAAGATGGTGTCTTGGGCGGTGGTGATGGAGTCTACCAATATACTAGTGAAGAGAAGTTAGATCGAAGAGAAGATGGATCTGAAAAAAAATGGTATATAAACTCGAATCCATGAAGGCGTCAGTGTTTAGTTATGCAATCTCCTTAGATTTGTTGTAAGACCCAAATTTCTTTGATGCACATAACTAATATTGTTTTTGAAGAACTTGCTTGTCATTCTGTAATTAAAAAAGAAACCACTGAATTGAAATTCTTTATTATACATCAAATATTAAAGTTTAAGAAAAAAAATGTATTTTAAATGTAATAAAAGATTTAAATTTAATTACACTAAAGTACCATAAATAACTAGTGTCACTACAAAAGTTCCATAACACCAAGCATCACAACTATATCATTACACAAAATAATAATAATAACTAGTATCACTATACAAAAGCATATAAAAGCTCCATAACTAGTGTCACCAAGCACCATAACTAGTGTCACTATCCAAAAGTATCATAAATAGTGTCACTATACAAAAGCATCCTAACTAGTATCACTATACAAAAGTTCCTTAATTAGTGTAACTACACAAAAGTACCATAACTAGTGTTTATAGACGAAAGTACCAAACTATTTTGACTACATAGGAGATATAAAACTATTGGGCCAAGCAACTAAACTATCTAAAGCATCTCCTACATACATATGCTCAGGAGTGTATCGGAATAATGGACAATCACTCACCATAACTTTAGTAATTGTAACACGACTGCAATATCTACCTAGTGGTTGTCCATGCACTGTGGTTGCTGGATCTATTGCATTTATGATTGTTTCAGCCACTACCTCTCATGTCCCACTCCAATCTATATATATATATATATATATATATATATAAAGCAGCAACTCTCAGCGAGCCCACCAATCTGATGTGGATGGCTGAGAGTTGAGCTTTGAGTGGAAAAACAAGTAAAATTATAAGTTTTGAAATTCGATCATATTTTACCAATTATATGTTTCCACGTGTCACAACATTTAACATTTAACAATAAATGATTTCTTAATTTTTATCCTTTTTTAAATATATTAAAAATATTAAATTTATACTTTTCATATATTGAGACAAAACATTAAAGTGATAATTAAACCTATTAAATATATATTTTTTCATATATCGAAATATTAAAAATATATGTTATGAATTATATATATAGAGAGACTTATTTTTAAGTTATTTAACGATTGTCTTTTTATATCCTCTTTCCCTTTAAGTGTGACTGTTTCTCTCCATATTCTCTCTTAATGTAATCAAATTTTATGTCGAAAATTAATCTATACTATTGAAACGTTACATAATTTGCTATAAATACTTCAATACATACATGAATGTGCTCTACCATTCTCACTCTTGATCTCCTCAAAATGTCACATTACATTCATTATATATGCATTTCTTTTTCTCTTCTACTCTATTATAATTAGACTCTCTTTTTCTCTTCTACTCTATTATAATTAGACTCTGTGAACCACCACTTTTTGATCCATGGATATATTTTTTTTATTTGTGCAGGTAGCAGTGATGATGATGCTGCAATGTGAACCATCACTACTCGATTGGTGCAGAAAGCAACATTATGACGAGATATAAACCACAGTCCTTAATTTGTGTAGTTAGAAATGTTAGTTTTGTCTTAAAGTGTAAACTTAAACTCACTTAATATTATAAATTTTTGTACTCGGTATCGTTGTTCAAAGGGCGACCTAAGTGGTTTTCTTTTGGGATATTACAATATTTGTTCGCATGTATTATAGATTTAGGTAAAGAATAAGTCAAATAATAAAATAAATTTTATATTTCATTTAAATTTATCCATTTTATTCTATAAAAGTTAATATTCATCCCACTTATTTTTTTAGTTAACAATAGTATAATATTTTTGTTAAATTTTCCATTTCAAAATTGATATATTTTTTGTTAATTTTTTTAATTAACACTAATTTTTTTTGTTAAATGGTGTATAAATCCAAGAAAATATCTGACTCTCTTTTTCTTTTCTCATGTGACATCTTATTTATATAATTCAATGCATTTTTAAATTTTCTCATTTTCAAAATTAGTACTATTATAGAAAAAAAAAAAAACTTTCAAAGCATATTTTTCATATTTCAATATAATATATATAATATTTAAAATTAGAAAATAACTTAATTTCAAATAGAAGGTTTAAAATGATTAGTCCAATAAATCAATACTTCATATAACTTATAATAGGTTTTTTGTTTTGTTTTTTGTTTTTTGTTTTTTTTTTTTAAAGTGGGTTAGTTTTTTTAAAAACATGATTGATTTTTTATGTGCTAAATTTATAATTGTTTATTTTTTAAAACATTTTAAATTTGATAACTTTAAACTTTTTTTTTAATAGTGTAATTCCACCCATTAATTCATACTATATTTATTTTTTTTAAATAGAAATATTATATTACATACTTCTCCTTATTTTTATATTTATAATATATTTTAAATTATAAGGTGCCATGCACCTAGACCTTTCCCTAGACATTAGATAAACCGTTTGTTCGTCTTAGAAAATATTTTATTGAAATTGAAAAGGGATTATTATTAATGCTACAATTGAAACATATATGGGCATTTAATTCTAACCAAGTTTGTCACGAAAAAAAATCAAACATTCCCTATTATCAATAGGTAAAATTATTTAATACCCGATATATTATATAATGCAATAATTAAAAATAATTCAAATCTTTTTATTGATTTATTTATCATAATATGGTTTATTAAGTGATTCAAAACATACATAATTTTAATAATATGTTTAAATTATTATATATTCATATGATAAAACCGATTATCTACAATTTTTAACCCATTTAAATATCTTTAGTACTTAAATAATTTAATATTAAAATTTACAAAAAAAAATTATACGTATTGCGCAACGCGCGAGTCCCTTCACTAGTGTAGTAAATAATAACGAGATTTTATCTCATTTTCCTTATAAATATTTTGATCCTATATAAAATTGAAATACATGTTAGAAATCATCAATGAATATATATACAAATATATATATAATTATACTTTTGCATTAGGTAGATCAATGTTTTCATCAAATTCACTTCCACCACTTGATCTTGGATTTGAACTTTATAAATACAACAGCAAGTATTAAAATAAGACACATTCCGATTTTGATAATAATATATTGTAAAACATATAAATAAAATGTCTATTAACACAATAATATCAAATCAATCAAGTATTACCAATGATGAGAAGTTGAACTATATCATCCTCAATAACATACACAACAAACCATATCAAAATCTTAATCTGCCTATAGCTACTAAGAGGCCAATGGACAATTATCTACTAGCTTGTTTTAACAAGTGAATGCTAATAGTGAATGCATTTAGAATGTCTAATGAAAGAGCAGTATAGGCCAAAATATAGTCATTATAGATGAAGCACTTTATTAGAAGTGTGAAAAAAATAATCCTTAAATAGAACTATATTTTCATATTCTCTAAACACAATTAGTTTCCGAAAAATATTTAAGCACTTGATTGAAAATACTATAGTATACTTACTTTCATGTTTTTAGTATTAGAAGATCTTCTTGCTTTAGAATCCAGCTTTAGAATCCATCAACATATGTGATAAGTAGGCAACTTGCTGCTCAAGACTGGCCATTCGATTTCGCATATCTATAAATGTTTCTTTGTTTCCTATAGTAGCTGAAATTGAAGAAGGGTTACTCCTAAACCCATCCCTCGTACTCTCCCTCGATGCTCTTTTCCAATATAAGATCATCTTTGTAAGATGTTCATTTAGGATTCTTCTTCAGTTGGTTCTAGTTCACATTAATAATAATTCAACTCATTAATATTATATTGTGTTAGCTAATTTATATACACACACATTTTGCATGACTTACAATAACATTTTCAGCTTCTGCATTAATTGCAACTCCATCCTTTCTCTTATGTGCTTCCACCCATGCATTAGTGCGGGACACATCCAAATTAGAGGTTTCACCTTTGGCAATCCTTTCATTTCCCTATAACATTCAAAATATATATATTGATAGAGTAAAATACAAATATGTAGAAAAAAAATAAACAAACAAGAAAAGAACATTCATATCAATAGTTTGTTTCATCTATAATATAGGGTTCAATAAGAACATAAAGAAGCTTAAAGATAAAAGTGATAGAACATGTAGTTCAAAGTAATATACAAATTGACTATATCGTGTATTGAGAGACATGAATTAGATAGAATCTGTATTCATGTCTAACAAATATTCCAATCCAATAAGTCATTAGATTTCACTCTTCTGAGAACCAAAAATAAGAAATACTTGAAACAATTCATCCATCCATTTCTTATACTCATTCTGATTGACCTATTTTTTGCTTAAATTTTTCAAACTCTATATATGGATCATTTTCAAATCAATATATGAATGTTATACTATAGTCATTATATTCAACATTTCAAATTACTATAAAGCTGCCAATTCAAATACAGAAACACACCATCTTCTCTTTTAGTTTTAGTTGGGCATATCCTCGACGACCGCAAATGTGAGGCATTTTATTCAATTTTGCTTTCTTTGACATTTACTATACTTTATATACAAATATAACTATAATAACATGTTACTTATTTTTCAATAAAAATATAAAATAGCTATGTTCATTACCTCAAACTCTTGAGACAATCTGTAATTAACAAAAACATCCTAATCCTCCGGTGACATCCTAATAGGTCTCAATCCTGCAATTCTATTTGGCTCATCATCTCCTTTTCAATATTTCTCGATAGCTGTAGTAATACAACTCTTGTAGTTCTTCCAATCTTGATGTAAACATTCCACTACCCATTTTCGCATACTATCAGTCAAGTTAAATTTATCGTGCATTTATCATTTTCTTTCTTAATATAAATATTTTCTAGTAAAACAAAATTATTACATAGTATCAAAACACACACACACCCATATATATATATATATATATATATATATTAAATACCTTGATGATAAGCCAATAACGAGTTTTTTCTATTTGTGGAACTCGTTTCCCATCTTTATATGCAAGAGAAATACTTTTAGCTAAAGCACCTATGACAGTGCTTAATTTTGCAGATGCTTCACCCACCGGCTGTCCATCTTCATTCCACTCAGTACCTGCAGATCTTGCCCATTCAATGTCCTGATTATTAGCTGCTGACTAATTAACGTGGGTTGCCAAATTTGTTTTTAACAGCTGGCCCAAAAAGTCAGCTTTATTTTGGGGCTGTTAATTCTTCTATTTTTTTTAGTGATGATATTAAAAATTTTCATACCGCAGGTCCATCAGATTTAAGAATCATGATTTTGGAAATAAGTAAGGATTGAATAATAATTTTTGGGGAATGGGGCATTGCTCCTTAATATGGTATAACATATTTTAATAAATTATATATAAATTCTTATAAAATATTTTTTAAAAATATTTATATTTTTAAAAAAAATTTATAGTTAAAACATAAATTATTAAATTTATTTTATTGTATTTTAATATTATAATCATTTATGAAAAAAATATAGTGTGTTTATAATTTTAGTTAACTATATTCTTATTAAAAATCATTATAAAAATTCATTTATAAATTATATTGAAAATAAAATTTTGTGATATAAATAATTAATGAAGATATAATATATATTTATTTATAGTTTTTTTTAAAAAATATGTTTATTTATAGTTTATTATAATTATTATATATGTCTACTATAAATTATTTAATATTTTTTATTTATTAAAATTATATACGGTTTAGTAAGTGATTTGAAAATATTTTATAAATAATATATTTTTAAAAAATATATTATTATTATTATATAATAATAGTTTGGACCAATTCCATATGTAATTGGTTTCGTGGTCCGTTACTATATATATATATATATATATATATATATATATATATATATATAAAAGGTCGGGCATGATTCATTTCGAATTTAGTCGAATTCGAATCGTGGTTAAAAAATTAGACTGAATCAGGCCGCTTAAAGTATTCGACCGATCAGTCCGATCCCAATTGCCTCTATCCAATTTGCTTCGGTTCAATTTGGTAGCTATCTTACTGAGTTTTTCACTAAAAAAGAATAAATAAATAAAATCATTTAAAAAAACACTATATACAACCAATTATAATATGAATAGATTAAATTAATTAAATATTAAAATTTTTAATAAGTTAAATTCCAACAACATTTTGTATTTTTTATTTTAAAATTTTAATTTGTATTTTTTTATCTATATTATATATTTATTTAATAAATATATTTATTTTTTAATTATTAATCGGCCTGATCAGTCCATAAAAGTATGAAATCGAACCGAACTTATTAAGATAATTAGTTCGAACATTTAGAAGCAGATTAGAACCGTTTGGATACGTAGACCGTAATTTTTTATTCAATTCAATCGGAATCTATTATTTACCTTTAGATACATGCATATATTTATTACTTATTATTATAATTATTAATTAATTTTTCAATAATTGTATTTATTATATGTAAATAAGTGGAAAAAAAAAAAGAATGTTAGACTGTATTTCTTTTATATAAAATATTTTCAGAAAAAAAAAAAAAAAAGAAAAAGCTTTGTAATATTATGGAAGAAAAAAAGATAATTACAAAAAGAAAAATTAAAACTTCAAGCTGTTGTGATTTCAATTTAAAAGAACACATTGAATGACTTAACTATTCAATGATTAAAGTATCTTCATTCTGATGTGAATCACATAAACAAAATATAAAAAATTAATTTATTTTGTAAATTTTATATTAATTTAAATTTGAAAATACAATATAATAGTTACTTAAATTAACACGTCTAAAATTGTGTATTTTATCATTCTTTCAAGTTTAAGAACCTTGAGTGCAATTTACTTATTTTCAAATATTAAATATAAAATAAATAATGTGTGACATATAAATAACCGAAAAAAGAAAATAGTATAGAAATGAGAGGTAAGGAGACAAAACGCGTCGTTTGAAGTATTGCCTGAGACTGTCCATCGAAAGGGACTACTTCTTCATTTTATTGTCCTTCCACAACCACCAGTTTCACTTTGTTGTTCATCATACAATAGGGCTGAGGCCAAGAGAGAGATACGCACCCCACAACGTAATGGAGACTTCAATTTATGGGAGACTGACTCTCTCGCCCAACACCGTCTTCAATTCAAAACCAGGTTACCCTCTTCCTCGTTTTCGACTATTTCACTGTTTAATTCCCGCCGGTAATTTATGGATTTTAGAAGTGATTTATTGAGGTGCATGTGCTAGTTGTAGATGATTGTGATTCAGAATCTAGGTATACATGAGAAGAGGAGTCAGTAGTCTGATATTCACTTAGGTCTTATTCTTATTTGTGAGGGAGCCGAGGTAGGAATTAAGGAGTCGTCCTAGATTGAATTGGGACTAAGGATTCAATATGGTTGGTAGTTGTTGAATTTTATAGATCTTATTTGTGCATGCGCACTTTGCTTTTTTTTTTTCTTTTTTCTTTTTTCTTTTTAAATTTTCCTGGTTGAGCGTGCTGGTGCAAAGGAATTTTGATTTTATAAAATTGTTCATTTTATGAAGAAGAAGAAATATGTAAATGCAATTGCTCTCAAGAGTATGTTGTATTTGAAATGAAAGCAAGCAGTTCATCCACATATTGGTTGGCCTCTTTGTTAAACATTTTCCAAATTCTAGCATAAACTGGTTTGAGCTCAAGAGGCTATGGAGATTGATTTCTTCTTTTTTTTTTCTTGTTTGTTTCTTGTTTGTGATAATCATGTCACCTGAAACTTTTCTAACTCAAAATCCAGAAATTGTACTTGCCATCCTTTCCCTTTTTTTTTTTTTTTTTTTTAATTTTTATTTTTAAAATTGGTTATTAATTCTGAATTTTTTTTAAATTGGGACAATGAACTAAAGTTTAGTGAAAATGTTTTTTCTCTTGTCTCTTTTTTTCTCTCCTTTCAAAACTTGAGTTTCCCTTGTTAATGGATGATCATCAACAATTTTGATGCTGATGATGAACAGGAGACAAACACTCTCTTTGCCGAGGAACATGCATAAATCGTGGCTATTCAATGGTCATGTCTGCAGTTGGATCAGGTAAAGGAGGAGTTTTGGACAAACCAGTTATAGAGAAAACCACCCCAGGACGTGAATCTGAGTTTGATTTGAGGTAGTATATGATGGCTGCCAAGTTTTTCATCTCTTTAATTGTTCTCGTCATAATTTATGTGGGAAGTTTTCTTTAATGTCCTAGCTAGCATGTTATCTAAAATAAAAGTCTGAATTGCATTGGTGTTATATTGTAAGCCTTGTCTGTTCAAAAGGAATTTATTTGATTGGTTTTTCATTTCGCTTTATTTGTTCAAATGGGAATTCTTTGATTTAGTTATATATATGCTTAGGTTCTAGCCTTTCAAAAGCTACTTTTCTTTATCTAGTAATGAATCCATGTGCCTTTTTCCCCTAACTGATAAATGCTAACAAACATTATAAACAAACAAACTAAAGGATTTTAGTAACTTCTTGTGGTCAATCTGCATGGTCATCATAATTAATATAGGATGCTTCTCCTTTGTGTGCAATAAAATGTGAAAGCTGTTGAAATGTTTGTTTGTATAGGAAAAAGAGGAAAACATCTCCGCCTTACCGAGTTATATTGCATAACGACAACTTCAATAAAAGGGAGTATGTAGTTCAAGTACTGATGAAGGTTATACCTGGGATGACTCTTGACAATGCTGTCAATATCATGCAAGAAGCACACTACAATGGCCTATCTGTTGTAATAATATGTTCGCAGGTGGATGCTGAAGAACACTGCATGCAGCTACGGGGCAACGGGTTGCTGAGTTCTATCGAGCCAGCGAAAGGTGGCTGCTGAAGTCTAGTATACCATTAATTGGTCATTTAAAATAGACAGTGTATATAAAATCTCTTCTCTAGTGCCATATTTGTACCGAGTACTGGTCATCCTATGGTCAAATTGAAGACAAAAGGGTGGTAGTAATTTTGAATAAAGTGAGAATGTCATTAGTATTATACCAGCATGTTGTTATTTCATAGATATTCACAAGGAACAAATTTGCTATTGCTGAAAATTGACACTTGAGCAGGGCATGAAAATATCAAGAATGGAAACAAACGAACGTTTGAATATCAGCAGATTCTGGCTCCAATTTTAAAGGCTGAGATTTATGTTAAACACAATATGGACAATAATCACTATAACAGATGGCCGCGTAAAACCACACAATATGGAGCATTTTAATGTCACAATCTCTACGCTGATTTTCTGAAAGGAAAATCTGTGAATACATGACTATTTATTCAATGTCTATACATTAGCTTGGCTATGGTTATGATTCTTTGAAATGTTCTGAATTTCTTTAAAATGATCTCCATCACATCGTGGTCCCAAATAAAAATAAATAAATAAATATATTAAAAAAATAATAGGTGAACTTTAATTGAGAGTCCATTAATTATAATTATATATATATAAATAAAAGTATAATTTTTTTTATTTTTTAAATATTTAAAAAGCGGTTTAAACATGTAAAATAAATTGTCACCCCAATAATATTATATATCAGATAAAATTAACTAAAATATAATAATTAATCTACATTAATTTTCCAAAAAAAAAATGATTTTATTTTAGTTTTAAGGGAAGTTTGGGGCAACCCTTTTCAAATTTCACCTTACGTTGGAAAAAATATTAATTTTAATAAAATTAAAATTTGTCCGCAAAAGGTATAGATTTTCATTAATAATATTTTTTTCCAATTACACCATTAAATAAATAAATTAATTTAAATTATATACTTATTATTTATTTAAATTTTTAGACTATATTTGGAATAACCAGTGTTTTTAACTTTTAATCGAAGAAGAGAACCGAAACACTTTTGCAAAAGCACCATCACAACTATTTTCACTTAAAGAATCATCCACTCAATAGGCACACAATCTGATAGAGGCATAATATATTACATATATTTATGTTAAAATTTTACATAAGTAAATTGATGCAATATATTAATTTGATAATTTTTTTACTGTATAAATCGAGTTCAGAATAAATTTCTATTTTAATTAAAAATAAAATTTAAATTATTCAAAACTTGACAAGCACTTGAATAGAAATTCAAAGTTTTTCTATATTTAAATATTTTAAAACTTGAACTTAAACTGTACCCACATCTAATTTACATGAATTTTATTTTAACTTGAACTTATATTGATCTACTTCTAACTAATTTACATGATTTTAAACTCTTATCAAAGTGTATATCTCTCAACTTAATATTTATTTTAACTGGTTCATATTCCAATATATATATATATATATATATATATATATATAAAAGTTTGCGTATTTGGCGGCTACAATTTAATGTTCCCACTTTGACAATAAAGTTAGACAAATTTTAAGAAAATTTTAGCAATGACATGATTTTAAAAGCACAAATAACTCAAATTACATTATTAATTTATTTATTTTTTTTAGTTAATCCAGAATTGATGGACTTATGGCCGAAGAGATGGTTTATGAATCCTAATGTCCTGTAAGTTCCTTTTAGAAACTCTAATTCAACCAACAAGTTAGATCTTTTAAAAATAGTAATACACAAATCTTACTAAAAATTGGAATGGGATATTATCTGGGAGAATATTTCAAAAAAAAAAAAAAAACTTCTAATTCTAGCGAGTCCATGGAACCTTATATAAAAGCTAGTAAAATGCTATATAAAATATCTGAAAAAAATTTAATATTTTCAATCAATTTTTCAGGTTTTTTTTTTTTTTTTTTTTTTTTTTACTTAAATGTTTGGGATTTTATTTATGATTTTTTAGATTTATTGTAGACTTACACAACATCATACTGATAGTACATGCATTCCTAAAAGGCAATTGCCTCCTGAGCTATTTTGTACGTATAGTTTTGAATTTGTTATTTTTAATTTTTAAAATATTCAAATTTTTTATATTTTATTTTTTAATCAAACAATTTAATAGGAATTTTTAATAAAAGTAATATAATTGAAATGTATTATAAAAATTATTTCAAGTATATATTATTTGATTAAAAAAATTTAAAAAAATTACTTGAATTTTCATTAGAATTAATATAATGAAAATGTATTATTTGAACTAAATTAATTCATTAAAATAAAAGCATAATATTATAATGTGGTTGGAGTTTTTTTTAATTGTGAAAAATTAAAATAAATTTAAGAATTTAATATTAAAATGTGATTGGAGTAGCTATTTTGACTATAAAAATTTAAAAATAAAATGTCATATTCAGGTGAAATCCCATTTGAGTGGCGATAACTTCTAACATCAACTTTGTCTGCGCGATATCTCGGTTATCCAATGTTGAAGATATCTAACCCCTCTCATTCTGCTAATAAATCCTGGGAGTTTAAAAAATTAGCTACTTAAAATTTACAAGTAGTATTAGAGTTAGCCGTGTTTTCCCAACAGATTGTTCTAACATACACAAGACAAGAAATAGAGATAGAAAAAAAGACACAAGGTTTTTACGTGGAAACCCAAAACGGATAAAAACCACGGCCGTCAGGACGACGAGAGACTAATTTACTATGTAACAATAAAGTAACAGTTACAACCAGAATATCACTCTCTCACTCCCTAATCCAATTACATTGAATACAGTCTCACACATAAGCTCTCCCAATATGGCTCTCACAAGATAACAAGACTCGATCCTAGAACTCAAGATCTCCATGGTTCCCAGGTCCCCATGGGATACCTCCCAAACCTAACCAACTAGATCTACATTGTTCTCTCAGGATATCTAATAATAGATACAAGCACCATATATATAGCATTAGATTACTTATTCACAAAGTAATCCTAAACCACTAAGAAAACTTTTCCTATTTAGGATTCTCAATGATCTCTTTCATAATTAGAATCTCACATTAGGAAATATCATTTCTAATCAAATATGACACTTCCAAAATAGTCTTCGAGTATTTTCCAAATTACCAACCAATTATGGATACCGAAATACACCCGAATTTTCGTCAAAATCCTAACAAACCACCCCTTGACGAAAATTCCCTTTTTCCCTTTCCGACTACCACAACTCAAACCAGAGTCATCATACCCCACCATGAAGGTATATCCACTCAGGTATGATCCATCCCAAGACAACCCACTCAGGAACCATTAACCTAAGATTTTCTTTTCTTGGCACATGTCGAAACACTTGCTGAATAAACCATGGTGCAGCTTCCTTCATCAGCTTTCAGGAAACTCCTCAGCCATCGACATACTTTCCACCACACCCACATCCATGCTGACCAGATGCCAGTGCAATTGTGGACACACTAGAATTATTCCATCCTTTATCATGACAACATGGTGGTTCAAAACATGTCATGAGGACACCTATCCCAGCGTACAATCGGAGCCTTTGCCGAACCGCTCCTCGCAGTCTTTCCTTATTCGAGTTAACCAATCAATTGATCAAAATTCTCAGCTCACAAAGATCCTAAAATACCACTAGTCAAACCCTCAATTTTATTTCGACTATTGGACCAGGCTTGAATCTTTGACCACATCTTTTGATCTTTATTTGTGTTAACAGAGAAACACAAAAGTTTCAAAGCTACCTTACCACCACAATCATACATGTCGTAAATCACCACCGCTGTCGCTCGAGAAATACCGCCGAAGCTTTTTCATCTTTACGATTATCGCAGACCCAGATCTTGACAACACTTGCAGATTTTTTTTTCAGCTTTAACCTTTTTTATTTTATTTTCTCACGCAACCAGCTCAAAACTCGATCAGAAACCAAATCAAATTTTTCAGAACTTCTAGAGACTCCGGGAGATTAACCATCCTTCAAAAACTTTCGCTTTCACCTTACCTAAACCCAAGTTTACTTTGACCAAACCAAAACTCACGGACCCCACTAGCGCTAGCTCACAAAACCAAGGGCTCTCATACCAGTTGTTGGGAAAATACGGCTAGCTCTAATACCACTTGTTGAACAAATCGGTGATCCATTGCAGCGGAGACGAGTAATAGTCACCGCAAAGTAAAACAACATACACAATGTAAGAAATAGAGATAGAAAATAAGACACAAGATTTTTACGTGGAAATCCAAAATAGGAAAAAACCACGGCCGTCAGGACGACAAGAGACTAATTCACTATGTAACAAATAAAGCAACAGTTACAACCAGAATATCACTCTCTCACTCCCCAATCCAATTACATTGGTTACAGTCTCACACATAAGCTCTCCCAATATGGCTCTCACAGGATAACCAGACTCGATCCTATAACTCAAGATCTCTATGGTTCCCAGGCCCCTATGGGACACCTCCCAAACCTAACCAACTAGATCTACATTGTTCTCTCAGGATATCTAATAATTGATACAAGCATGATATTTATAACATTAGATTACTTATTCACAAAGTAATCCTAAACCATTAAGAAAACCTTTTCCTATTTAGGATTCTCAAGGATCTCTTTCCTAATTAGAATCTCACATTAGGAAATATCATTCCTAATCAAATATGACACTTCCAAAATAGTCTTCGAGTCTTTTCCAAATTACCAACCAATTATGGATACCAGAATATACCCGAATTTTCGTCAAAATCCTACCACAATCATGAATAGATGAGTGGATGTCGATTCCAATACAACTAGAATCATGTTTAACGAATTAAAATCGAAGAAGTTAGGGAAGAATGAAGGGTGGTAAAAATGAAAAAGCTGGAAAATGGGTATTGGAACTTAAGGTTTTCTTTTATTATTATTATTATTATTATTATTATTATTATTATTATTATTATTATTATTCATGGAGTAAGGTGGTGGTCTTTGTGGAAATCAAAAACTAGGTAGGATTGGTGTTGTTAGCGGAGAGAAAGTGAAGAGGAGTGAAAGTAGAGTGTTGGTAATAGTAGAATTTGGATGGGTACTAGTGTTAGGTTTGTGGGTACCACCACCACCTCGCATCTATCGATCGACAAGTTAGAAAGTCGCTCCCTTAAGGGTTTTCACTTGTCATAGCCAATACCAAAACACAATTTACCACACTACAATCAATAACATCATCACAAATATCACTAAGAAGACTCGTAAACGACAATAACATATATTAAGGGCATTTTTCCATCTATATGAGATTAGGTTTTATCAAAGTTCATTAGAATCATTCCAAAATCATTTATTGTCAACCTAAGATGATTAATTAAAAACATTTATCAATAAAAATTATTTCAAAAGTTACACAACACCGTTTCTACCAAGTTAGGTATAATCATAATGGTGAAAATAAGGGCTTTTTAACTAAACTCTAATGGAAGCTAAGAACATATGATTATGACTTAAAATCATTCCTAAAATATTCCAAAACCATTTTACAATCAAAATCCATATATCACTTTCAGATTTGAAAAAGAGGAGAGAGTGTAAGATTTTTACCTTGAAAGATTAAGGTCCAAAATCACCTTTGAAACACCAAGGGTTGATAGACAAGTTTATTTTGGCAAGGTAGAGATGTAAATGGAGTGTATTTGATGGTTGAGTCTTGAATTTGTGTTTAAGGGTGACTGGGATTTCTGGGTGGTGTAGAGAGAAAATGTAAAAGAGAGAAATGAGGGTGTTTGGGAAGAAGATAATGGTGCCATGAAAGGGGTTTAATGGGGCTTCATGATAAGTGTTGTGCTAGGGGTAGGACTGGGTCAAAATTGGGCTCAATCCAACTCCGAGTCCGTTTTCCACCAAAATCCATTCTCGACATTTCCATTCATCTCCATAATTTTTTTTTTATATTTCAAATCAAATTCACCATCGATTCTAAATTTGGAAAATTTTCCGCTCTTAAGGGTAAAATGGTAATTTTACAAAAAATGGACATTTTGACCCAAATCAATATTTTTCTCATTTCAAAATAATAAGGCTCTAAGTTTCCAATTGAATCAAGTTTTGTCCGAAAATTCAATTTTAGTTTCAAAGTCCATTTTTAAATATTTGAATTAAAATCAAATAAAGGTTTTCGATCTTAGACTTTTCATCTCAAAACATTTTTTCCTAATATCATAATTGTCTTTAATTGTATTTCAATTTATTCTAAAGTGGAAAATATCAAAAATCAACATGCAAAAATTTCAAATTGGCCCGAAATTTTCGGCTCAATTTGCTGACTTAAACATAATATACTAAACTATGCACCAAGTCACCAAGGCATGCAGCATATCTTTATAATCCTCTATAGTTATTGCTCGAACAAATTTTGCCTATTTACCTTTGAAAAATATGTAGCTATTTTCTTATTACGCGCAAGCTGCGTACATACTTTCAATATTTTCCCAACATGACTACAATATAGAAGGTGATAAGCATTAGGAAATACATGATGAATGACATTCATCAAACTGAGATATCCATCAGTAACAATCGCACATGAAAGATCATTTGAGGGGGACAAACTTTTCCCAAATTCAAGTGCCCATACATATTTATTTTATTTCTCATCATTCATTAATACAAATATAAACGAGTAGTTCTTTCTAACCAGAGTAATTCCAGTGGCTTCAAATAATGGCATATTATATCTAGCAATAATCCCAAAAAAACCACTGCAGATTTCAGTTTTTCCCTAAAAAAACCACACCAGTTTCATTTTTCACTATTTTATCACTTTACTGTTAGATGCAATTGGATTTATTGTTCACCCGTTAGTTGGTGAGCAGTAATAAATGGCATTTTAGTAAATTTAAATTTTTTTAAAAAAAATTAAAATTTATTTTTAAAACCTTAAAATACTAAAATGCCCTTGGTTATTGTTCATCCACTAATGGATGAATAGTAAACTAAAAGGCAGCATATGGTAAAATGGTAAAAGGGGAACTTGTAAAAAAGTGGTAAAAGGGGAACTTGTAAAATTAGTATTTTTTCAATATTAAATTGTAAAACTAGCACCATTTTAATATTTTGTGTTTCATTAGCACTTTTTTAATTAAAACTCCAATTTACACTTTACTCTAAAGTTAGCAGCGTTAAGTCTAATTGTTGGAAGCATCTTTGATAAAAAATAATAATAATAATAATAATGGTTGAGCATCTTAGATGTTGGAATTGTGATAAAATGTTTCTACTGTGTTTTCGAACATGTGTTGAAACTCTTCAAAACTGTACATGCACTTTCAAACTACTACTTTACATATTCGTCCAAATAATCGAATGTTGAGTTTGAATATATGCAACATTTTTCACCCACCAACTTCAATCCCAAGATGTTGAAACAAATTCATAGTTTGAAACTTATAGTGTGTAAATGTAAATTAATTTAAAACACAATACATAAATTATTATAACTAATACCTCATTAGCATCATTCTCATTAGACCATCTCCACTGCAAGTGATGCGGATCAGTTAGCTTTAAATTTTATGGAAGACTTGGACCGGGTCAATATTAGAAGGAAGACTTAATTATTTTAGGATTTAAGATTTATTTCCCTTATTTTATTTATTTATTTTCTTTTTAGGTTAATTTAAAATATTAGGGAATTTCCTTCTTAAAAGGATTTCTATTTAATTTAGGAATTTCCTTCTTAAAAGGATTTTTATTTGATCTAGGTTGTAACCCCTATATAAGGAGTTTTCTTTCATCAATTAAATATCTTTCAACTTTTGAATATTTTCTTTCCTCTAAAATAGAGTTCCCTTGGATTAGGGTTTATCTTCCCTTGGATTAGGGAGTTTCATCGTCCCGGCCAAACGAAATTGGTCACCTAACACTCGTGACCGAGTATAAACAGTTTATATTTTTATTTTTAACTTCCGTTCTGCGTCAGTTGGTATCAGAGCAGTGTTCGTCCATGGAGGATAATCAAGATGCAATAGCAGAGATGGAGATTTTCCGAGCATATTGTCGAGTTGGAGATGCTATTTGTAGGATGATTATAGATAGTTGCAGTTACGAAGATCTAATTGCTGAAAAGTTTATGTAGATCCTACAATTACCAACAGAGCCTCATCCTTCACCATACAAGACTTTTTGGAATAAAGAAGGTATGTTGATTCAAGTAAATCGAATCTGTAGAGTACCTATTTTGATGGGTAAATCTTATTTAGATATTGTTATTTATGATGCTATGGATATTGATATCTGCGGAGTCTTATTGGGGTAACCTTGGTCTGAATGTTGTATACAAAAGAGAAAATAATTCGTACAACTTCAGGTGGAAAAAAAAGAAGATTGTGCTCTTGCCTACAGGATCTGTGAGACCTTCAAAATTGGAAGGAAAATCTACAATGACATCAAAAGTGTCAAGTGAGATCACGATCAAATCTGATGGTGATTTTGTAATCGAGACGGATTCACCTCAAGTTGAAGACAAAGTAGAAGTAAAAGCAAGCTCAATTCTACTAGTAGCAGAAGTAGATTCTATTTTTCCAGTAGTAGATGTGGATTTCGTTATTGGCCTTCCATGTACTCAAGCAAAAGCAGGCTCAATTTTTTTAGAAGCAGAAATAGATTCTATTTTGCCAGTAGCAGATCTGGATTTCGTTATCGACTTTCCATGTACTCAATGTGAATCTGACTCTATTTTTGTTATAGTTGACAGATTTTCAAAAATGGCGCACTTTATTTTCTATAAGAAGTATGGAAATTTAGCTCATGTTGCCAAAATATTTTTTTTAAAGATTATTTGTCTTCACGACATCTTCAGATTATTATTATTGAACACAATATACATGTTGAAGAAAAGAATGTGGAAATAATTTGACACTCTCCAAAGATCCTTTTGATGACAACTCGAGGACGAGTTCTTTTCAAGTGGAAGGGAATTATGCGGATTAGTTAGCCTTAAATTTTATGGAAGACTTGGACAGGGTTGAATTAGAAGGAAGAATTAATTATTTTAGGATTTAAGATTTATTTCCCTTATTTGATTTATTTATTTTCTTTTTAGGTTAATTTAAAATATTATGGAATTTCCTTCTTAAAAGGATTTCTATTTAATTTAGGAATTTCCTTCTTAAAAGGATTTTTGTTTGATCTAGATTGTAACCCATATGTAAGGGGTTTTCTTTCATCAATTAAAATACCTTTCAACTTTTGAATATTTTTTTCCTCTTGAATAGAGTTTCCTTGGATTAGGGTTTATCTTCCTTTGGATTAGGGAGTTTCATCATCCCGGCCAAACGAAATTGGTCACCTAACACTCGTGACCGAGTATAATCAGTCTATCAAAATTCGTGACTGAGTATAAACAGTTTATATTTTTATTTTTCGCTTTTGTTCTCCGTCAGCAAGTCTCTCACAAGAGTCTCTTACAGGATTCATAATTTTTTTTAAAATAATAAAATAATAAATAAAAATGATAAAGGACTCAAAAGGAAAATGAGTTATATTATGTCTCTCTTACATATAATCTTTCAACTCCACATGTACATTTATGTTTGTCAAATTATTTAGAGACAAGTTGTTCAAAAGAGATACTCAATTAGTGTAAATCCTCTATCTGTCCTATAAAAGTAAATAAAATAACAAAAATGTTAAATACAACATGCAAATTACTAAATACCGCACTTTTTTTTCAAGTTTACTCTTTTGACTTTTTCACTAATATAAGTGTTGTTTATTAAGATACGAATTGAAGTTTTGAAAGTGTGTTGTACATATAATATTGTTGTATTCAAATGTGTATATTAAGATATGAAGTGTAATTTTGAAAGTGTGTTATACATATGATGTTGCAATACATCACACTTTCAAATGGTGCATTCGAATGTAAAATCATACTTCCGAAGGGCTCATTCGAATGTAAAATCACACTTTCGGAGGGTGCAAATGTAAAATCACACTTTCGAATGGTGCATTTGAAAGTATGCTGATATTTATGAAGGGCAAATTCAAAAGTGCGATGACATCTGCAAATTGTGTATTCAACTCTGTTAACACAATTCCAAAGGGAACTTTCGAAACTGCATCATGTATCTTTAAATGTATGCTCGAATCACAATCAAATGGATATTTTTCGATAAATTTCAACATCACAAATTCTTAAACCTAAATCCAATACAAACCCTAAACATTAAATCATTAAACAAATAGGTAGAAATTGTTTTATAATGGCATTAAAGTAGTTTTGTGAAAATTGTTGGATAGAATTGGAAAAAAAATGTTGGATTTAATAATTTGGATGTTGTATTTATCAATCCCCTAAAATAATGGTTTATGTTGGAATAGAGAGTCATTTACATCGGCGTGACGGATGGTCTTAGCATCCTTCTCCATCTTAAGTTTTGAACCACAGTAATATTGTTTTGTTAGCAATTTTGTGAGGTAACATGTTTGTTTTTATTAGCAATTGTTTGGGAGTAAAGAACATGGTAAGGAATGAGTAAGAATGAGGCATTCTCCAACCCTTCATCCCTATCTTTAACATGAGGAGAGAGAGTAATTTTTTCTTCCAACCCGAGTTAATTGTACTGACACCCCTTGTAAGATTGCAAAATACACACGGATACACATTTTTTGTTTATTGACAAATAAATCCTCCGGGCCCACTAAAATATTAACTGCATCAATTTGTTTCTATTAGGTCAATTTTGACTAGTTGAAAAAACAAAAACACCCTAACCAATGTTGTTGACCCTGTTGTATTTATTTGCTCTCTACTAATTGATTTTTTTTAATGAAATATAATTATTTTTTAATTTTCTTTTAGAAACCGGATCACTTACGTTATTTGCACCACGATTTTTCTTCTTTGTATGCTTTGCATCTTCAAGGTTCCTCTATGGAGAATGTCTCGAATTGTTAAAGTTATCTAATTATTTACACGACAGCCGTCGTTAATCATTTTGGATCCACTGATATATGTCCTACAAAGTATCTATTCTTGCTTAATTTTAGTCGGTATAATAAGGTTGCCAACTAGAGAAATGTTGTGATTGTTGTGGGTTTTGTAGTTTGGGTTGTTGGGTTGTTGATTATTTTAGGTGGGGGTTTGGTTCTTTTGGCATAAATACATGAGTTTGAAAAGGAAAAAACAAAGTCGAGCTGTAAGAGTTTGATATAAGTTTGATATAAACGATTTGGATTGGAAGTCTATTAGAGAGAGTACTACATTGGTTAGGTTCATATTTGATGAAATTAGAAAAACTAATAATAATTTCTCTAGGGAAAATATGTTTGGTAGATGAGGTTAAGGTAATGTTTATAAAAAGCCTTTGAATAATGGACTGAGGTTACTTTAAAGAGGTTCCAGAATTGCTCTACCGCTGATGATGCGAGATGCGAGTTTTGCCTATGAAGTAGAGGTCATTGCTAGCGTGAAACATGTCAATCTTGTTGCCTTGAGAGGGTATTGTACTACTATGTATCCTATAGAGGGTCACCAGAGTGATTATATGATTGTCTTTATTCTCATTTATTTGGTTCCTCTATGGAGGGGAAACTTAGTTGTCCTATTAAACAGAATATTGTAGTTGGCACTTTAGGGGTTGACTTATCTACATTATGGTGCTTAAACCAACCATCTTTCGTAGAGATATTAAAGCTAGTAATATTCTACTATATGAGAAGTTTAAGCAGTTTGAGCCTAAGGTGGCAAATTCCAGAGTAGCAAAGTTCACACGATGAGTACTTAGATAGCTAGGACAATGGGATATATTGCTACTGAGTATGCTTTATATGGACAATTAACATATGAGAGCGATGTCTATGAATTTAGTATTGTGCTTATTGAACTTTTGAGTGGGAGGAAAGCTCTTATTATAAATGATGGTTAGTCTTCTTTGGTGACAGACTGGGCATGATTATTCGTTAGGAAAGAGACAGCTTTTGGATGTTGAAGACAGCATACCTGATATTGATTCTTCAGAGATTGTGGTCATAATATTGTATGGTCATACTAGTGTTGAATCATAATGAGATTGAACTAAAATATAATCATACTAGTGTAGTCTAATAGCATTTGCTAGCATATTAATCTTTTCAATAAGCAAGGGCGGAGTCAGGATTTGGAGGGATGAGTAGCACAATTACTGGATATAACATTAAAGAAAAAATTACAATTATTCATGTCGAGTTCTCATATTTTGGAACTGCTCTACAATTGCATCAAGAAAAAAATTTAAAAACAAATCTTTTTTTTAAATAAGCAACTAAACTATCATTCAACAAGCAATTTTCCATGCTATTGCGAACTTTACTTTTTATGTAATTCATCCCGGAAAATACTCTCTCAACACTTGTCACTACCATAGACAAAAGCAACACTAAACTTCAAAAGTAAGTAACAATCCGCATGGGTTTCATATTTTCCCATCTCAAAAAGTTTCATGGAAATCTCGTTGAGATTCTTCAAATTAAAAAATCTCTCATTAGTTCTTAAATCATCAACAAAACCGAAGCGAATGATCAAAGAATTACAACTCGCCAGCTGAAATTTCATTCAGATAGAACTTAACTAGTTGAAGTAATTTCGGTACATTAAAGGATGAAAACCGATTAGTAGGATTAAACAAGACATGCAAACAAGTAAATCTTTATTTTTTCACTAAATTTATTTTCAACCTGTACATCAAGTATACTTAAAAAAATCTAAATTCGAAAATGATGAAGCTTTGTCACCTGCATAGCATTGCCAAAAACCAACCTCCTTCCACTCCAGGGTTTAACATACAAGGCTTCCATGTTTGGAATATCAATATCAAATCCATCCGTGAATGAAGTGACTTTAAGTGGTTTTCCCATCCATGTTCTCTTAAAATTTTCAAATTCTTTGTAGCTACATCGACCATCACTATTGTATTCATAATATCATGATCCTTCTTTTGTAAGGAAAAACTCAAGTTGTTTGTAATCCCAAAAATAGCACCCATTAAGTATAGCATAAATACAAAGTCAAAAGTCAGCAACATACATATGATTGCACATGCTTTAGTTTTGTCGGACGGATAAAATTCGGCGATGGCATCAAGGGACTCGAGGATTGGAAGAAATAAACTAATGGCATTCTTTATATTTTTAAAGTGATATCCCCAACGAGTGTCACCCAGCCTAGCCAAGCTAAGCTCTTGATTCAACCCACTTTCTAACTCAAGTTCACCTAATGAAAAAGCCTTTACAACACGATCTTTTTATTCTTTACGAAGAAATTCTTTCTGCTTAGGTGAACCACCTAGAAAATTCAATAAAAGGGGAAGAACTTCATCAAACAATCGAAGACAATCTTCATTCTTTTGTGCTACAACAACTAATGTCAACTGAAGTTGGTGAGCAAAACCATGCACATAATACGCAAAGGAACACTTGTTCATTATTAAAGTTTTGAGACCACTAATAGAACCTTGCATGTTACTAGCTCTATCATAAACTTGACCTTTAACTCTAGAAAGGGTTTGAGAGTGCTCCATAAGCAATGCTTCAATTGCATTTTTAAGAATAATGGAAGTAGTATTAGGAACATGCACAATACCAAGAAAGAATTTCACTACTCCACCAATCTTATAAACATATCGCAAACAAAGAGCCAATTATTCTTTATCAGATATATCGGCAAACTCATCAGCAAGAATAGAAAAACAATCATCACCTATTTCTTTAATAATTACTATAGTGGTCTCTCTTGTACAAGCATTAATGATATCCTTCAAAACAAGAGGATAAGTCAATTGACAATTTCCAGATGTATTTTCCAATACGAAAAATTCAACATCCTTTCTACCCTCTACATGAAATTTCAAAAGTTCAATAAAATTACCTCTGTTATAAGAAGATAGTTTTCATCATGACCACGAGCAGGTAACCTTGTCGTAAAAGCCATTTCAAGCATTTAATAGAAGCTTTTAATCTCTTCTTACTAGGGGTGGGCGCAGTCCAGGTCGGTCTGGTTTTGAGTAAAACCAAACCAAAACCGAATAGCTCGGTTTTACCATCTTTAGGACCGGACCGACCCAAATAGAGACTAAAACCATTTAATTTGGTTCTTGTCGGGTCGATCCGGATTTACTTGGTTTTGACTTTTTTTAAATGATATTTTTAATTTATTTTTAAACTATAACATTTTAATAAATTCAAACTAAATTAAAATACATGTATAAAACCAAATAACCATTCAAATCTAATTTAATTGTATAACTAATGTTAATATATATTTTTTTTAAAAATATAACAATAAAATAATCTAAAAAATATCCCTATAAAAGTTTACCGTACAATTACATTACATGTTCACAAAACTTAATAATAATAATAATTTAGAAATAATAATAATTCATGAAGCAACTACCATGTGCCTTTGTCAATATTACAAGTCCCAAAAAAAATATAGAACTACTAAAAAAAATTGATTGCTTGAGCAAACGTGCCTTACTCCAAACCATATCCATTCATTGCAATCACAAAATAAAATGCAACAAATTTACAAAATTTAAAATATTAAATACATATATAATATCTTCAATTATTCTTCTTAATTGAATATGACAAAAATAATAAAGAAATAAATATAATAATAAGTACCTAAAAAATTTCACTCGATGCGTAATGAAGTTTGTGGTACATTAGAGGGAGTAGATTCCACATCTGTAAATAAAATTAATAATCATGAATTAAACTATGTTTACAAATTAGAATACAAAAATAATAATAAGATAAAAAAATGGTTCAATATTATAAAATAAGCTTACCATTTGTAATTTGCTGGTAGTATTCTTCATTAGCAAGACAAGCATCCTCAAATTGGTTGGCATGCTCTTGTGGAACAGTTGTAGTGTTGTCAATTTGATCTCTAGATTTTAACCAATTTTGTGCACAAATCAAACCTTCCACGATTTTAGGAGTTAATGAACTCCTAAAGGGATCAAGAATCCTCCCATTAATGCTAAAGGCGGACTCACTCGCTACTGTTGAGACTTGCATTGCAAAAATATCCTTTGCAATGCACGCCAAGTGGAAAATGATGTACAAGAATTTCTCCACCAACCTAATAAGTCAAACTTATCATTTCTAGGATCACACTTCTCCAACAAGTATAATTCTATTTCATTTGCATCATAATTCTCATTTTCCTCTCTTTATATCCTCTCGCGCAACAATTCTTCCTCATTTTGTGATTTGGATGAAAATTTTTCAAGACTATCACCACCATCACAAATAAGTTTAGAAGAAGACTCACCACCACCACTAGAAGGATTCACATCTTGTTTGGCAGACTTATAATACTCGTACAATTCATCCAACAATGACCTGATTTTGGTAAGCATTTCATTTGCCTTTGCTACCCAAAAAAAAAAAAAACTCTCCAAACTCCATTTCATATAACCAAATTTATACCGAGGATCAAGTACACAAGCTACCATCAATAAGTTATTTGTTTTCCCTAAACTACCTCAATATTTGTCAAACTTCATTTTCATGCTAGAGGCAATAGAACTAACAATGTCATTTTTCATCCCACCCAAAGACATCAATTAATTATAAATAGTCACCCATGAAAGAAAATATGTGTTTGAAGTCACTTGCAACGATGCACTAAAATGCAATGTCACATCATAAAATGTCACCAAGAATTTGCTAAGAATAATAGCATTTTCCCAATATTGATCACTTGGTGGTCCTGCTCTCGGTTTCCCATTCTCATTCTCTCTAAAATAGCTCACATAATATCCATCATCCTTCACCATACTATCAAAAGCTTTTCTCAACTTAATTGCACTTTCTAACATCAAGTAAGTAGGATTCCACCTAGTTGTAACATCTAACACTACTAGGCCTTTGCTTTGTATTTTTTCATGCTCCACACACTTTTTAAATCGAGCAAATCTACTAGGAGAAGACTTCACATATTTCACCGCATTTCTAATACTAGCCACTGATTCATTCATTTCCTTTAAACCATCATTTACAATCAAGTTAAGATGTGTGCATTACACCTCAAATGCAAATATTTTCCATTCAAAATCGTCCCATCCTTATGTCAACTATTCAATTTTCTAGCTATGTAAGCAAGAGCAGTAGTATTTGCAGTAGCATTATCAACCGTTATGGTGAAAACACGATCTATTCCTCATTCTAATAAGACCGACTCAATGCATTTTCCTATTGACTCTTCTTTATGATCCCCAATTAATGAAAAACTTAGAATCCTTTTTTGTAAGACTCAATCATCATCAATAAAGTGTGTTGTTACCACCATATAATTCATATTTTGGATAGATGTCCAAGTGCCTATGGTTAAAGACATCCTCAACTTGGATTCTTTAATCCTTTTCTTCAAGATTGATTTTTCCTCAACATACAGTTGATACAAATCCCTCACAATAGTTCTCCTAGATGGCACCTCAAATCTAGGACACATGGCATTACAAAACTTACGAAACCCTAGATTCTCAACAAATCGGAATGGTAATTCATCCACTATTATCATCTCTGCCAAAGCCCTCCTATAATCTTCCTTACTAAAAGAGTAAGTAGATATAGAATATCCCTCAAGGGTCTTTTGCCTAGTTCTCACTAAAACCTTTTGTTTTGGATCACTCTCCGTTTTTTTACGAGCCAACACCGTACATCTAAACTTAATATGTTCATTAAGATTTCTAGTCCCATTACTGTTTGGATCACTAGCATATGAAGCCCCACAATGCTTACACTTAGCTCTTATTCTCCCATTTGATGTCTTATATGTCTCAAAATGTTCCCAACACTTGGGCCATTTTCTTGGTCCCTTCTTACCCGAACCCTTCTCACTTTGACCCTCCTTACTTGGATCTTTCTCACTTGGACCCTTCTCACTTAAACCCTCCTTACTTTCACCTTTTGAAAGTTTCTCTCACTCCCTAGTACCACTAGTACATGATAATTTTCTACTTTTATTCACGCTCTCATCATCAAAATCAGAATCATAATAAGTGGCATCAACAACATCAGTATTAGCAGCATCCATCTACATATTAATAAGAAAAATATGTAAAGAAAATATCATGTGACAATGAAACAAATGAAACCCCTAAAACTGGAAAAAAAAAATCACATATTTAACCAAAATAAACTAAACTAAATACCACAGAACTATATTAAAACTGGACAAAAACTAGTTGAAAAAACAGAAAATTTTTTGAAATAATAAAATTTTCTATTATGCACATATTTAATAAATGCTAAATAATAAAATAAAAAAAGTCAATTTAATTTATTGAGGAGGAGAAGAAATATCCACAAATGTTACCAGACCACTTTTGAATCAATTCTCTCTTTTTTCTACGCACTAACCTGAAACATAACATCACTATGACATTGATCACTATGAAAATTAAAAATAAAAAATTTTAAAAAAAAATCTGAAAAACACCGAAGCAATTGAAAAATTTGTAATTTTTTTTTATCTTACTGGAACCTTCATTTTCATTTTTATAATATATATGTTGATGCATAATTATAATCAAAATCAATTAAAAATAAAATTAGAATTACTAAAAGAATAAAAATTACACAATGCTTGAGACATTATATTATTCTACAATATGAATTTCCGATATGTGACTTATGTAACCTATGATACAAACATGTGACTTATATATATATATATATATATATATATATATATATATAATAAAAATTCTCCTAGAATTTAATAATGCACACTTTTCAATTGTACGATTACAATTACTAACCTATGATACAGTACCGTCTCTATATTTTTGGAGGCCTCGAACAAATATGATATAATGGGCCCTTCAAGTTTAGTGTTTTTTTTTTAAAAAAATTTAACATGAACATAAATAAAGTAAACATGAATACTAGTATTCAATACTATAAATTAATGTGATGATTCATCAGATAAACAAATTCGATACTACAAACCAAAATAGCAGTAATATAATATTAGTCCGGTTATATCAAATTAATCTAATTTTAGTGATTATTATTTATTTTTTTTAAAATAACTCCAAAATATATTTTTTTATTAAAAACTTTTAACTCACCTCCGGCTCTGAGGCCCCCTCCACGCGGGGACTCGGGCGGTCGCCCCTCCGGCCACCCCTCAGAGCTGGCCCTGCTATGATACTAACATGTGACCTATCTATCTATACAATATATATATATATATAATTCTGAATTTAATAATGTACACTTTTCAATTGTACTATTACAATTACTAACCTATGATACTAACATGTGGCCTATCTATCTATCTATCTATCTATCTATCTTTCTATCTATCTATATATATATATATATATATATATATATATATATATATATATATATAATTCTCCTAGAATTTAATAATGTGCAGTAGCTTTTCAATTGTATTATTACTAGGAATATAATTAAATAATTAGAATAACTTCATGTAATTTTCAATTTGGTATTCACCAATCAAAATTGGTCAAGTAATATTGGTGAGAATAACTTATAGTCTTTAAATTTTCTAATACACATGTGATATTTAGAAATTTGTGCTACCTACATTTCTCAATAGATATTAATTAAAAAAAAAAAAATCTTTGTTACCTTAGATTAATCGAGCTGCTGACAAGTAATCAATGTACATTTGCCGGAAAGAATATTTGCAGAATCTGTTAGACAGAAGAATAAAATCATAAGACAATATTTAGCAACATAACGTAGAAAAATCACCGTCAATAGTTGACGAATGTACGATCACCGAAAAAAAAAATAGGATGATCACTTACCTATATTGAATATTCGAGTATCTGAAGATTGATGTTTCTCTTTTCTTTTTTGCTTTGTGCGGCTGTATATTTGTTTGAAACTAAATTAGGGTTAGGTTTTGCTATGTGTACTATTTTTTTATTTTTTTAAATTAGAATTAGTTTTTTGAGTCGGGTCATTTTTGAAGAATGAAACCGAACCGAAACCAAATGACTCGATTTTTTTTAATTGAAACCGAATTGACCCAAATAAGCCCAAAAATCGACTAATTTGGTTCGGGTCAGTTCGGTTCGGTTAAAAGCGAAAAACCATGCCCACCCCTACTTCTTACACCTACTAATAGTTTTCTCATCTTGCTTAAAAAAGCTTTGTTCAAGTGAACCCTTTTGATTTTTAAAAATAACAAGATCTTCCATAGCTTTCTGATGAGCACTCATATACAGATCAACATGTTTGTCCAATGCACTTGGTTTGCTCCAAGTTCTAAATCCATCACAAACAAAACCATCTTGCTCTATATTGTCATCCTTGAATAAATAACAAGCAAAACAAAAAGCTGCATCATTTTCAACACTATATTCAATTCAAGATTTATACTTATCAAACCACTCAAGATTAAATCGACAATTTTTTTCCCAAAAGTTGTAAAAGAAAATTTATAATCTTTTGGTTAACAAAGTTTTCTTGGACAGTATTCCCTCCAAACAACATGCCTATCATCCTTATGAAAATCACTCATCTGTCTCCTTTTTCCGGGATCTTGAGGAAGACTCAAAACATCAATTTTAGTTAATCTTCCTCCATTAAGGGTAACAGTTGGCTGGTTTCTAATATTTGAAGCATATTCAATCTCTGCTTCATGCTCCTCTTTTTCATGAACATAATTTGATGGAGAAGAATTACTTTGTTATATTGGAAGTGAGTATGGATTGGAATTTTCTCCACTTTCTCTACATACACATTTTGTGAAAAAACTAGAGATTTTTTTTTGTTGCTTTCTCTTCATCATTCTTCAATTACATATTTTTTTATATTTTTAATTAGAACCTAAATAATTGGGCAAAATCAACTAAAATTGATATTTTTCAAAAAATTTGATCACATGAAGTAAATTTATCATAAAATAAATTAAAGGAAAAAAAAGAAGAAGCAAGAACCTAAAATTTAGGGATAAATATATATATATATATATATATCAATTATAATTAAAGACCATGAAAATCAAAATTAGGCACACACATAAAAACGATCAAAATAACTTTAAAAAATTGAGATTAAGTTTGATGGAGTACCTTTCGACTTAGAGAAAGAGAAAGTAGATGAGCGGCGAGACGAATAGTGACCGTTGCTGCTTTGATAGAGTGAGGGACATAATAATAATAATACTAAATAAATTAAATAAAATAATCTTTTTAGGGTAAGGTAGCATGTGCTACCCCGTGTTACTAGCTCCCTCTGCCACTGTGAATAAGTCAAAGTTGACTTAACAGAAGCAAATTCACATAGTTAAAATTTTAGTGGGCGTGAGGGATTTATTTGTGAATAAACACAACATGTTTATCCGTATGTATTTTTTCAATCTTACATGGGATGTTAGTGCAATTAATTCTTCCAATCAAACTCTCCATTATAATCCCAAAATATTGAAGAGAGAGAGATTTTTTTTCACAAATCCCTCCCAATATATGGGGTTATTTTTTACCCCTCTCCATTTGCACTTTTTAACTTTTCAAATTATAAACATTAGTCTTAACTTCTATTAATTGTATTTTATACCGAATCCACGTATATATATATATATATATATATATATATTTGGTTCATAAATAATTTTTTAAAATAAAAATATATAAAAATAATAATAGATTCATTTAATAATAAAGAATAACTTTTCAAATTATAAACATTACTCTTAACTTCTATTAGTTGGATTTTATACTCAATCCATATATATTATTAATATTAATAATAGATTATTAATATATATAATTAAATAAATTAATACAGTTAATTATTTATATAAATAATAAATTAACTATTATAATTATCAATATTGCAAAGTATGATACGTAAGGTACAAAATATGTACGTGATATGGTCGATACGGTACAGAATATACAGTCCGACCGTTAATATGGGAAATGATTTAAGCTATTTTTTTAGTTTAAAATTAAAGTATTTTTTTAAAAAGATAGTTTTTGACATCTTAAAAAAAATAGTTTTATTAATTGTTTTATCTACTACTAATAATTAATTTATTTAAATTGATTGGATGTAATTAAAAAAGATTTAAAAAAAATTATAATTAAAAAATAAATTTAGGAACAACATTTACTATATACTTTCTCTATGTTTTTTTAATCACTATATTTACTATAGCAACAAACTTCAATGCCATTTATTTTTTTCTTTTTTCCCCTTAATATTAGATGAAAAGGAAGTGGATTCATAAAGGAAGTGGATTCATAAAGGAAGTGGATCCCATATAATACATTTAGTAGTGAGAGAGTGGAGAGTAAATAAATAATTTACTAGTATTATTTTTTATTCAAAATAAAAAGTGTAGCAATTAATAAATCATTGTCAAACGTAGCAATTAAAAAAAAAAAACTGGAGGAAGTATATGTTAGAAAAAGAGATGATGTGACAAAAGACAAAAACAAAGTGGACGATCTTTTATGTCCACACCGCCCATCCATAACACGCATCTCTCTTTCAGATTCAGTTTGAGTTTGACCCTTTACAACCACCACTTCACCTGCAACTCTCCATCATTCTCATGGCAACCTCATTATCTTCTCTCATTCTTAAATACTCTCTTATTTCCTTCTTTTTTCTCTCTTTGTCCACCAACCTAAACCCTAATTATTCTTCTTCATTATAGATTCTGGAAATCGTGGAGTTTACAATTCTCCAGCAAAAATGATATTCATCATCAACCAGGATGATATGCACTTTTTAAATACTGTTTTCCGTAAATACAGCATACGGTGTATATCCAGCAAAATAGGGTTAAAAACAGTTTTGGAACGAATAGAAGCAACGTCCTCCATTTATTCCGTTTATTCTTTATTTGAAAATGACTTAACTCCGATACAATTCGATACACGTATATATGGTCGTGCGGAACCGTTTTTTCAACATTAATAATTATAAGTAAAAATATAATTAGATAAATTTAAATTAAAATCCATCAACCTCAATATATTTAAAAACTAAAGGACAACATAAATATCTAAAAAGGTTACCTATTAACTTAAAAGAGTGTAGGTAGATAACAAATAAAATATTGTTTACTCTTTTCCTTAAAATAAGGAAAGGATTGCTTGGAATAGATTTGAGGTAAAAAAAAATATATAATATATTTTATTAAAAATTACAATAAACACTCTTTAATTTGAGGATTCAAGATGGGAGAGTTGGAGTTTGTTAAGGAATGGAGTCAATAAAAATAACAATAAATAAATAACATTATTAAAATACATAAAATGATAGATTTATTTGCTAACACCAGTTAATTGAATTTAACTAGGGTAATTTTTATTTTTACTTTTTTAAATACACACAATAAATCGACAAATTTGAAAAATATATATATAATTTGAATATTACATTAAGTAACTCTCAAATGAAAAATTAGGAACAAGCAAAACTACAAACCTCTTTTCACTCATCCATGAGCAAAGCTAGCAAATTTGATTCGTTGCATATTTGATTCACCACAAATTTGATTTGTGGTAAATAAATGCTCTTTTCTCCTTTGCCAATGACTATCTCAGCTGGTGTGGGCTCCTATCTCATCGTATCAGGGTCATATTCATTCATTACATGTTAACTCTATTCTATTTGTGGGCTTGCTCCTACATTACTAATTATGTGGCGCTACTATTTTTAAATCTTCTTTGGGGTGTGATACTTTATATTGTTTTGGGGTGTTATAGTGATTGTAAAATAATTATTTGTCGGATGGTGAAATTTCAAATATGTTATTTCTCCATCCTAAATTTACATATAGAAAAATAATGTATGAATGTAATGTAAAATGAACGAAGGTTATACTTACCATCCGCTTTCATAATCACAAGCTGCCCCAAATATAGTTTATGGCAAATTCTTTACTCTCTTAGTGAAATTGAAGTTCATCATCATAGATATTATGATTAAGGCCATACTATCGCATTTCAATAATATATAATATACTCATTTTCTAGTTACTAAAGCATTAAAATATAAATCATTTTAAAAGATGAATTATTTTAAAAATAATATGTAATTTACTCTTTTTCAATGATTTATTTTAAAAGATGTATGAACTTAACCATTCTCTTTAAGGATGAGGCAAGATATGCGCGAATATTGTTAGGAATAGAGGAGACAGAATAGCACCAACAAGAGTAGAAACATAACAACAAAGTATGGAAAGTAAAAAGAGACACAATAGATTTAACGTGGTTCGGCGATATGCATACTCCACGATGGAAGAGCATAACAATCCATTATAATGATCAAAGGGATTATAAGATATCAAAGAAAATAGCCACAAAAGGCTACACTCAAATCTCACAACCTAAAGCACCCAAACTAAAACCCTTAACTCACGAATGTGTTTCCCACACTCACAATGTGTAATTCTCTTTAGAATTGGATGCTTTCTTCTTTATGAGACACTTCTATTTATACTGATAACCTTAACTTTTTTCAATCTTCTTGCTTTGATCACTATCAATTTTATCTTCACCTTGACCCCATAAAACAAACTTCGAATTGTCTTCCTCTTCCTTGTATCCCATAAGGGAACCTTAGCGATCACAAATTCCAATCAAGCTCAAACAATGTTTGAACTTGATTGTAGATAAGGACTTGATCATCATAATAGCAGGGTTATTTTCAGTACCAATTTTCTGAATCGTAATATTACCTTCAGAAATCACATCTCGAACAAAGTGGTACTTGACGTCTATGTGCTTAGTGCGTCCATGGAACATCTGATCCTTTGCTAGATGAATCGCACTCTGACTATCACAATGGACTGCCGTCACCTTCAAATCTTCGCTGAGTTCACCAACTAATCCTCTCAACCAAATTGCCTCATTTACAACCTCAACCATGGCCATATACTCGTCCTCTGTCATTGACAATGCAACAGTCGCTTGTAAGGTAGCCTTCCAACTAATAACACTACCTCCAAGAGTAAAAACATATGTAGTAATCGATCTTCTTTTATCGAGATCAGCGGCATAGTTAGAGTCAACAAAACCAATATCATTCCCTTTATCTTTACCAAACTCCTAGCAAACATGAGTAGTACTCTTCAAATATCTCAATATCTACTTCACAGCTTGCCAATGTTGTTTTTCAAGATTAGCCATATAAGGGCTGACTAAACTAACAACATGTGCGATATCGGGACGAGTACACACCATTGCATACATGATATTACCAACAGCATTAGAGTAGGGAAATCGTGACATATATTCTATGACCTCATCAGTTTTGGGTGACAAATCAGCAGAAAGCTTAAAATGAGAAGCTAATGGGGTACTTACCGGTTTTGCGTCTTTCATCTCAAAACGCTCTATAACTTTCTCTATAAAACTTATTTGAGTTAATTAAAGTTTATTGGCAGCTCTATCTCTCTTAATCTCCATTCCAAGAATTTTCTTTGCTTCTTCTAGATCTTTCATCTCAAACTCACCATTCAACTGATTTTTCAAATTGTTGATCTCAGACTTATTCTTGGCAGCAGTTAACATGTCATTGACATATAAGAGTATATAGATATATGAATCATCAGATAACCTTTTGAAGTAAACACAGCTATCAGAATGACTCCTTGTGAAACTATGCGCTATCATAAACGAGTGAAAATTCTTGTACCATTGTCGAGGTGACTGCTTTAAGCCATATAATGACTTCTTGAGTAGACAAACGTGGTCTTCTTTTCCTTCTAACTTTAAAACCTTCTAACTGAGACATGTATATGGTTTCTTCAAGTTCACCATGTAAAAACGCAGTCTTCACATCTAATTGCTCTAACTCGATATCATGAATAACAACTAAACAAAGCAAAACACGAATAAAGCTATGTTTAACAATAGGTGAAAAAACATCATTGAAATCAATACCTTGCACCTGACTATAGCCCTTTGCAACCAAATGTGCCTTGTATCTTGCTTTCTCGACCCCAGGTATGCCTTCCTTTTTCTTGTAGACCCGGCTACATCCAACGATCTTCTTTTCAATAAGAGGCCTTATTTTTGTGAACTCCACCTCTTCTTGCATAACCACCAACCACTTACCAAAATCATCACTCGAGACGGCTTCACTACATGTGATTGGGTCATCAGATCCTTCGATTTCTTGTGTAGTGACACAAGCTATGGTAACATAATCATCAAATCTCGAAGGAATTCGTCTCTCTCTTATGGGCCTTCCACAAGCAATGGTTTCAGTCTCTATCTCATTTGGTTTTTCATGATTTTCGGGTGGAGACTCCACCCAAATACCTTGCATCTCTTTGTTCTCCTTTTCAGAACTCTCCACCTAAGTATCAGAACTAACACTTTCCTTATTTGGATGACGCATGGTATTCTCATCAAAAATGCAATTTCTACTAATTATGAATTTTGGTGTCTTTGGATCAGTAAGCCAAACTCTGTATCCCATCACACCATTTGAATAACCCAAAAATATGCCCTTCTTTGACCTAGGTTCTAACTTCCCATTGTTCGAATGAACATAGACAGAACATCCAAATATCCGCAATTCAGAATAATTAGCAGGTTTACCAAACCATACCTCTTCAGGAGTCTTACACTCAATTGACGAAGATAGAGAATGATTCACCAAGTAACAAGCTATTGTAGCAGCCTTTGCCTAAAAATCTTGCGTCAATCTAGACTTACTCAGCAAATAACAAACCTTTTTCCAAAAGGGTTCTATTCATGCGTTCGGCTACGCCATTCTGTTAGGGTGTCCCACTAATTGTGAGATGTCTTAATATGCTCTCTTTCTTGCAGAACGAATTAAATTTCCCACTACAGAACTCCAACCCATTATTAGTTCTCAAGCGCTTTACTTTCTTTCCAGTCTATTTTTCAACCAATGCCTTCCAATCTCTGAAGGTCTCAAAAGCTTTAGACTTATCTTCAAGAAATAGACCCAGAATTTTCTTGAAAAAATCATCAATCAATGTCATCATGTAACTAGAACCACCTTTTGATGCAACATGTGATGGTCCCCAAATATCAGAGTGAATATAATCCAACTTTCCTTTAGTTTTGTGTATTCCAGTGCTGAATCTGACTCGTTTGTGTTTGCCGAAGACACAATGCTCACAAAACTCTAAATTGGATATATTCCGATTACCCAAAAGACCCCTCTTATTCAGCATTGCCATGCCTTTTTGACTCATATGTCCAAGTCTCATATACCACAACTTCGTAGTATCTGTTTCGCTTGATGTAGAAGAAATAGAGGCGGAACCCATAATAGTAGACCCCATCAGATAATAGAGCCTTCCAAATTTCTTCACCTTAATAACTATAAGTACACGTTTACTAACCTTCAAAACTCCACATTCACCAGTAAATTTTGCAGCTAGTATCATCCAAAGCAAATAATGAGATAAGGTTTTTCTTAATATCAGGAACATACCTAGTACTATCAAAATTCTAACCGTGATCGTGGTCAACCTGTAACCGGCCTGTCTATCACGGGTATGGTCAGAAAAAAATATGAAAAAAAATAATACGGACTTTTAAGTGACCGGCCTGTTTGGACCCGTGACCGTGACGGTCAAATCACGGTTGACCGCGGTCAAACCCGCTAATAATAAGTACAATCAAACCCCTCTATAACGGCACCGTTTGTCTGACAATTTTTGACTGTTATAGTGAATGACTGTTATTCGCATATAACGGCCATATGAAGGTCATAAATCTCGCTTGGCTGTTAACAATTCATAATATTTTTTTTAAAAAAAAATAAAATCTAAAAAAAATATGCATAATTTAGAACATTTTTAAAGTTAAATTTATTCAAATATGATGGAAAAAATCTACAATAGTAACTTATTTGGAAGCTTTCATTCTCTTACTAGCAATATAACGTTTGAATTAACGAAGATTTTAATCCAAACTTTCAACAAAATATAGTCAATTGCTTTCTCTTGAAAACAATCCAATGCAGAAAGACCATGCAGAGTCTCTGTTGTCGGATGAGAGACCCCCCAGAGATCAGCGCTGCGAATGATCTAAGTTTTAATGTTTCAAATTATTTTCATTAATTATTTATAATTATGATGTCTTTCAAAATCAATCATATTCACTATCATTACTTATGCAATCTTTTCCTTCATCATTTTTAATTATTAAACATTAAAAAAAAATTCTTTTATTTGTTGAAGTTAATTACAATAGTTATTTAATTTTTTTAAATTTTTATATCATTTTATTAAAAAAAATAATGTATTATATTTGAGTAGGCCATTACAGAGGATGAATTTTATACAGAGTGTTCTATTCAAATTACGGTTGTTGTTGTTATAGGTAAATTGCTATTATAGAGGATTAAAATAACAATAAAAAAAATCAGTTCTGAAAGAAATTCAGCTATTATAGTGAATTGTTGTTATAGAAAATGTCAGTTATAGAGAGGTTTGACTGTATATATATTCATAAAGTGCTATTTTTGGTGCAATCACAATGGATCAAACATTCCCTACACCAATACAAGTTAGAAATAACAAACATGGTACATAATGAGTAAAACTATTTTTCTTTTTTGTATAAAAAAAATCAAATAATTGGATATTATAAAAAAGTTTTTTTTAAAAAAGACGGTCAAACCCGTGACCGTCCGGGTCCACCCGCGGACGGGTTTGGTCAAAATGTTTTTTCTCATTTTAAATGCGGGCTTTTTAGGACTAGGATCTTGAAAGCCCGTGACCAAATGGTCACGGTCATAACCGTTTGACAGTACTAAACATACCGAATGTCTACCAATGTTCGAATCATGTCGTCATGCATCCTAATCTTCACAGAACCAATACCAGCAACTTTACAAGGTTGGTCGTTGCCCATTAACACAACACCTCTTTCAAATTCCTCGAAAGAAGTGAACTATTCTCTATGTCGACAGATATGGAATGAGCATGCAGAATCAAGAATCCACCCTTGATTAGATCTAGTATTATCATCGATGATTGTGTAGACATCACAGTCTTCTTCCTTATCTTGCACAACACTGGCTTCTGGAGGTTTCTTTGATTGTTGACTATTTTCTTTATTCTTTTTCTAAAGAATCCAACAATTCTTTTTTATGTGCCCTTTCTTCTTACAATAATTACAGACCACATACTTGGACTTTGATTTTGATGTAGAGCGATTTTTACCAGATTCTCTAGATTTGGGTCTTCCTCTAACCACTAAACCTTCAGCAGGATTATTTGCTCGGTTTTTTAACATCTGATTATCAAATAACTTCTTCAAATAAAGCGCCGATTTGACGTCTTCCAACTTTAAAGAAGTATTACTATAGATTAATGTCTCTCTAAAGTTTTTCAAAGAATGAGGTAGAGAATGAAGTAACATGAGGGCTTGATCTTCATCTTCATACTTGATGTCCATGTTAGATAGATCCATTACAATAGAAGAGAATTCATTCAGATGAGACTTGATCGATGTACCTTCTGCCATCGATAGGGTGTATAAACGATGCTTGGCTATCAATTTTGTAGTGAGATTCTTTGTGATATATAGAGCCTCCAATCTATTTCATAATCCTTTTGTAGTATTTTGATCGATAACCTCTCATAAAACCTCATTAGACATACACAATTGGATCATGGATAATGCTCTCTCATCTATCTCCACCATCTTTTCTTAATCCCACGATTTGGAAAATTCTTCTTTCTTCAAAAGCACTTGCTGCAATCCATGATGTGTTAGAATCGCTTTCATCTTGACTTTCCTTATAGCGAAACTCATGTTTCGATCGAACTTCTCAATATCGAACTTTGTTGATGATGTTGACGTCATGACTAAACCTAACTTATGCTCCGATACCAGTTTGTTAGGAATAGAGGAGACAGAATAGCACTAACTAGAGCAGAAACAGAAGAAGAAAGTATGGAAAGTAGAAAGAGACACAAGAGATTTAATGTGGTTCGGCGATGCGCCTACTCCACGAAGGAAAAGAATAACAATTCACTATAATGATCAAAGGGATTACAAGATATCACAGAAAATAGCCACAAAAGACTACACTCAAATCTCACAACCCAAAGCACCCAAATTAAAACCCCTAACTCACTAATGTGTTTCCCACACTCACAATGTGTAATTCTCTTTAGAACTGGATGCTTTCTTCTTTATGAGACACCTCTATTTATAGTGATCACAAATCCTACTATCCTAATAGTTTATTTCCAATAAGGAAAAACAAACCATAACAATTGGGAAAAACAAATCCCCTCAAATTAGGAAAAATAACAAATAAGAAATAAATGCAAATCTAGAATAGGAATTCCTTCCAAAAAAAGGATTCCTAGTGAATCAAGCAGTTTAGGATTCCTTATGATTCAAGGCATCCTAACAAATATAATATTCATATTTTTATTCGTTAAAATTTTTTTATTCATATTTTCTCCATATTCGTATTTCCAAAAAACACCCATTTTTTCAAACGTTTGATTTTAAACACCCGATTTTGAAACTTTTGGAAAAGCACCCCCAAAATTAGAAAACAATTAGTGGATTTGGTTTTTGGAGTGGTTTTGGAGTTTTGAGGGTGGTTTTGAAAAAAAATTTTGTATAATATTTTTGAATTTCTATTTTTAATACTATTCAAATACAACCAAATATTACATAATTTAAATATTTTTTAATAAGTTTGTATTTTGAGAAATATTTCATATTTTTTTATTTAATAATTTTTAACGATGTTGAGTTATATTTATAATTTTTGTTTGATGATTTTTTTTTAAAAAAAAAATGTTATTAAAATTTTAATTTAATCAATTATAATAGAAATGATGTAGATTTAATAATTTTTAAATTGTAATTTGTTATTTTCCAAAAATTAAGTAATTATATAAAATCATTTTGTACTACTGAACCAAAGTTATGAATAAACTTATGAAAAAAAAAATTTTCTTTAATCAATTATGTATAAAAAATTCAAAAAAAGTGAAAATTCTAAGAAATTGGCTTTTTAAAGTTCAAAATACAATTGTAGGCCTGATTTGAAAAATATACAAAAACAAGCTTTTACAAGTTTAGTTTTCACTCCATAGGCCAAGTTTCCCAAAATACCACTAAAAACTTTACAATTCACAGTCTGTGAATTACGGTCACAGTCTGTGAATTACGATCACAGTCTGTGAATTACGGTCACTGTCTGTGAATGACCTATGGAGTGAAAATCAAACTTTAGTTCTGTAAACTTTTCAAAAGTGGCCTATAATTGTATAGTAAACTTTTTATGACCTATAAAAAAAAATTTCCCATTCAAAATGGAGAATCATATTGAATTAAACACATCTATTCAAAATAGAATTTCATTAGTGAATTTCAAGCCCATCTACATTATTTTTTATTTTAAAAATACCTATAATATTATTAGTATTCAATTATAGTATAAAAAATACAAATTATAATAATACATTAATACTTATGAAAAATAAAATATATATTATTTCATTAAATATTAACGTATAATAATTAAAATGCATAATTTTGAATTCTTATATAGTAAAATTAAATATAAAAATATAAAAAAAATTGCTAAAAATTATAAAATAATTTTTTAAGAGCATAAAATGTAAATAATAAAATTTGAAATTGTAAAATAAATTTTTTAAAATAATTAAAAGATCATAATTTTTCAAAACCACTCCCACCACAACAAAACCACTCCAAAAATCAAAACCACTAATTGTTTTCTAATTTTGGGGGTGGTTTTCCAAAAGTTTCAAAACCAGGTGTTTAAAATAAAACGTTTGAAAAAATGGGTGTTTTTTGGAAATAACCCATTATTTAATAGGGTTATTTCCAAAAACATCCCATTTTTCAAACGTTTCAGTTTGAGCCCCCGGTTTTGAAAGTTTTGGAAAACTAACCTCAAAATCAAAACCACTAGTGGTTTTTGGTAATTTTGTGAGTGGTTTTAGTGTTGTATGAGTAATTTTGGTCTTAGAAAATTTCCGAATCTCTAAATTAAATATATAGAATTTCAAAACCACTCATACAACACCAAAACCACTCACAAAATTACTAAAAACCACTAGTGGTTTTGATTTTGAGGGTTGTTTTCCAAAACTTTCAAAAGCAGGTGCTCAAAGTGAAACGTTTGAAAAAATTGGGTGTTTTTGGAAATAACCCTTATTTAATATATAGGTGGTGTTTCTGTTTTTCTTTAAATTTATATATTTCACCGGTATATGAAATTGATGTTGCTATATTGATGTATATTTTTTTATATATAGAAGAAAAAAAAAAAAAAAAAAAAAAAAAAAAAAAGATGGAAAGAGAAGAAAATATAATATAGGAGCTTATTAGACGGTTTATCTAATCCGGCCCTTTTTTTTAAGTTCAACTATAACTTCAGTTTATTGTTGAAGTCTGAATTTAATTGAATATTAAAAATACAATGATTTTTTTATTATTTAATATTCATATGTTATATATATATAGGGTTATTTCCAAAAACACCCCATTTTTTCAAACGTTTCACTTTGAGCACTCGGTTTTGAAAGTTTTGGAAAATCACCCCCAAAATCAAAACCACTAGTGGTTTTTGGTAATTTTGTGAGTGGTTTTGGTATTGTATGAGTGGTTTTGAAATTCTATATATTTAATTTAGAGATTCGGAAATTTTCTAAAATCAAAATTACTCATACAACTCCAAAACCACTCACAAAATTACCAAAAACCACTAGTGGTTTTAATTTTGGGGGTGGTTTTCCAAAACTTTCAAAACCGGGTGCTCAAAGTGAAACGTTTGAAAAAAATGGGGTATCTTTGGAAATAACCCTATATATATATATATATATATATATATATATATATGGTAGGAGTGTTTTTCAGGGAGTTTAGTGTTTTGACTTAGTCAAAACTCTAAAACCATTTAATTTCTGTTTTTGATGGTCCGCTTATAATCTGATAGTTAGAGTTTTTCAAAGAGTTTATGAAACGTAGAGTTTTTTATCAAAGAGTTTAAAATTATTTTTCCTATTTTATCTTTATCCATACTCTTTTGAAATCAATTTTTTATTAAAATTTTTTTATAAAAATATTTTTTAACTAATTATTTTAATTTTAGTTTCAATAAATTAAATATTTATTTTTTATAAAGACAAAAAAATTGATTTTTATAAATATATTATTTATTTTTATTACTTATTAAAAAATAGTAATTTTATTCTAAAGTCATGTCTTAAATTTAAAAATAATTATCTTTGTTATATCATGTTCTTTTATGTCATTTAAAGATTATTAGATAATTAAAACGCTAATTAACCAAATAGTATTTATTAAAAACTGATTAAAACATTAAATAGTAAACACTTTAAAAAGCTTTAAATGCTACCAAAAACACTATAAAAAAATACTATATTTTACTAGATATTTTTAAAATAAATTTATATTAAAAATAAATAATAAAATATATTTAAATTATTTGAAATATATATTTGGATTTATTTATTTTGTAAACAAAAATATAATTATAATATTTTATATAAATTAAATAAAAAATGATAAAGAAAAAAATAAATTCAAATATTTTTATAAAAGATAAAGAATATATATCTTATATATATGAAAAAATAAAGAACTTTGATAACCATTTGAATATTTTACGCTGATCTTAATACTTGCCGTCACGTCACTAATTTAATTAGTGAGTCCATCACATGATTAATTCTAACTTTTCATTAATTATATATATATATATAATTTAATTACTAAACAATGGTCACATGTTAAAATTTGAAATACATTGAGATAAATTTTAAATTTGGTTACAATTCAAATATAAATTTATTTACTTTTGTTTATTCCAAATATCCAAATTGATTAAATTGAAAAAAAAAAAATTCTTTTATATTCAAATTTATCTCAATTATGTAATAGAGTTGAATTTTACATAAACTTTTATAACTTTTTTTTTCATATTTATTGGTTTAATCTTTAATTTCATAAATTTAATTTATCATAGAAATACAATTTCAAAAATTACAAAATATAAAGTTAATTATATTATAAAATCTTATATTTATATTATAAAATAATATACTATAAATTCTTTCAATTTAATAAAAAATAAATTTGAAAACATCACATTTTTACTAATTATATAATATTTAAACAAATATAATCCATATTATAATGATAACATCATAAATTAAAGTGCTATATTAACTAAAATATCAACCATGCGTATCGTACTATATGATTATAATAATGGTACTATATGATTACAACAATTGTAAAGATGATGTGGTTTACATATAAACGTTATGTTTTAACTAAAATTCTCCACCAATTGCTTTTATTAGTAATTCTACCTCATTCATTTTTGTTATTTTATTTCTTTTTCTTAATTTATTATCTTTTTAATAATTATAATTTATAATTATAATCAATAAAGTTAATTCCAATTCAACTACAACTACTATAATAACTCATTACGTTATTATTTTATTTATTTTTCTTAAACCATAATAATATTAAGTAATTATATTATTAATTATAATTTATAATTATAACCTATAAAGTTAAATATAATTCAACTACCACTATTATAATCACTCATTACGCTATTATTTTATTTATGTTTCCTAAACCATAATAGTATCAAGTAATTATCTTTAATAATTATCATTTATAATTATAACCTATAAAGTGAAATCTAATTCAACTACAACTACTATAATAACTCATTAAGTTATTATTTTATTTTTTTTCTTAAACCATAATAATATTAAGTAATTATCTTTTTAATAATTATAATTTATAATTATAACTTATAAAGTTAAATCTAATTCAACTACAACTATTATAATAATTCATTACGTTATTATTTTATTTGTTTTTCTTAAACCATAATAATATTAGTATTGGGCTGAACTCGACATGGCACAATGACACGATTTACCACCGATAAATTTAATAATATTTGATAAATTTAATAATATTTTATTTCTATTTTGTATCTAAATGATTTTTTTACTATTATTTATCAAATTTATTATATTAATATATCATTATAATTAAATTTAATGATTACGATAGTTTTAATATTTCAATATTCATTATTAAATTTATGGTGTGCATCGCGCACGGGTACTATCTAGTTTAATACTAATACATTCAAAGTCACGTTGAATGATAAATATTTCAAAATAAATTTATATTTCAATATTTTTTAAAAATAAAAAGAAAATAAGATATTTTATATACAATTTTGAAATTATAAGTAAAATAAACTTAAGATATAAAAACATTCATGGTAACAAATTTTATATTTAATAGTAAAATATAGTAGTTCCAACATTTATTCAATTTTAAATATTTAAAATTATTTATTTATTTATGTATTTATTTTAAAATTTATTTGAATAGAACTTCCAATTTTGCAAGTTGATAGGAATATTTTACCCTACATTTTATCATACATGTAAAGAAGTATAAAATTTTTATCTATATGCATTAAGATATATCTATATATCCGCATGATACAGAGGTTGTGTTCCGTATCAGCGGTCGAAACGACGTTACAACGATTTAAATAGTGTTTCTAAAAAATGGATGTTCGACGATAGCGGCAAAGATTATTGGTTAACGATATAGATAGTGTATTTCGGAACACTATTTGAAATAGCGTTGGGTTAAAATGCTAATATATATTTCTATTTATATCCGTTATAATAAAAAACATATTTATTTATATCTTTACTTTCAATTATATTTTATTTAAATAATATTAATTATTATATTTAAAATATTTGTTATAATTAAAATATTTTATCTTTTTTATATTTAATTTATATTATATCAATAAAAATAAAAATAACAAATATAAATATATATATATATATATATATTTATATATATTTATATATAATGCTTTAAAATAAATATGTTAAATAAAATTTAGTGTAGCAAATATAATTTTAAAATAAAATAATTTTTTTTCTTTTAGTCTTTTTACATCCCATAGCGCTAAACGGACCGCTGTCAGTACTCTAACCACTAACCACTATTTGAACAGCTGATTTCACAGCTTAATTCTGTTTAGTTATAAAATGTTTTTTCTTCCATATCATTATCATCGACTCATGTATTTCAAAATTCTATCAATTCAATCTCCTCTTCAATACCCATCTAGAATGTTCAATATATTCATTGGCATTTTTTTTTCAAATGATCATTTGTAACTTCATAAGCTAGGGACCAGGTAAAAGCGTGTGCATAATATGCTAAATTGCTATTATAGTGGCATACAATATCAAGTAAATTTCTGCTTTTTAAAAGATCTCTAGCGTTATAAACCAGTTTCTCTGCTGAGCCATCTCTCCCAAGCAACTGTAATGGTTGACTTGCCAAATTTGATAGAGCTCCAACTGACCTATCACAGGAAGCAAATTCATAGTTAAGCTTCTAGTACACTTAAATACTGATACCAACCAGCACCATGGCCTAATCCATATAACAGACTTGTACCATAAAAACACAGCAACTTTTGATCCAGTTGCATATCATACTGATTCGGAAAACTAATAAGAACACCAATTTCAGGATAGATTCAAGATATCTCATTTAGTTGAAATATCATATATCAACCCTACTAACTGATAAAATTGAATTGCCTAGTTTCATAATATAGATCTCAAGCAAAAGATAAGTATCCTGCTTCCACCTAAATAGCTTCTTTGTTCTTTTTTTTTTTTTCAGAAGGTATAAATTGAAATCTGAACTGACCTCAGAGTAAGGTTTATAGAGATCATGAGTCAACTGATGAAAGGAAGGATTGTATTCCAAAAACAATGAAAAGAACCCCACCTGCGAGTCCGACCTGCATTTAGTAGAATAAGTTAGCTCTTCATACTGCATAATAAAGAATATAAATTATAATAATCATAATTATATTATACCAATATAAACAAAATAAAACGTAAGAAAGAATAATAAGGAAAAAGTTTATTGTTACTATTTTCTCTGATATCTGAGATGCCAAGCTCTTGCCTCCTAGGACGGCAGCAGTTGTGCACAATGCTTGTCCCCTGAGATAAGGAAAATGAACAGGCACATATGCAAATTATAGAATCAAATAAACAGTAAACAAGTTGCCTCTAATGTTTACTGAATTTCCAGAGATAATTAGGACTCCATCATATCATTTTTTAGGTCGCAGAGTAGTGGATCTGGTTTTCTAAATAAAGGTGAACAGATTCGTTTACAGTAGTAATTATAGATTGTGTATAGAGTGGAAACAGGAATAGGTGAATAAACAGTATTTCTTCAAACACTAATAAATCACATATCTAGAGTTGTAATAACTTACATAATTCCTCCAAGGACAACCCCAATTGGATTCTCATCTGCTGCCAAACCAATGGTAGCTATCTGCAATGGCAGTTATATCAGCACAGAAGTAGTCATAATTAAGGAGATATTCACAAATATGTAAACTCCCAATATTGATGCTTTACCTGGCTCTTATCACCCCATTCTCCAAAGAAATTTATAGAAAAGGCCTGCAAAACAAGCATGATTAAACTGATTATGCACAAAGATATAGCCTTGCTCGAGATTATACATTAATAGTTTACAAAATTTATTAAAACCTTCAAAAAGATTGGTGAGAAGAATTGTGCTAAGAATGGCCGTTGCTGCTTTTTCAAATCATCATCAGTCTGGGAACAAACAAACCAGCAATATTTTTGTAAGTTTGAGTGTAGTGTAAATAAGACTAAACATATCAGAGGGAAATAACAGCTTAGGTCCAACTAAGATATTTGTCCTGCGATAATTACTGACTGGACAACCAAAAAATATAATTACATATCAAACAGAAAGGTTAACACACACACGCCGAAACCAAAAAAAAAAAAAAAAAAAAGAAAAGAAAACCTCTTGCCAAATTAACATCTGAATAAACTCTATATACAGTTGGAAATGTAAAACTGCCACCATTTTTGCTACACACTTAACACCATATCCTATTAGGTGGTTGTGGTTCTGCATGCCCTCACCTGTTAGGCCAAGATCTAATCTAAATATGATGTTAGGAACATGAGCATTCATGCTGTATGGAAATAGTTGATAACCCAAAGTACAAAAGGTACTAGGAAACTTTTATTTATTTATTTTTTTTTTTAGTTTCTAATTTATGCGCACATGGAGTGAGCATATGCTCTGAAAAATATACCAAAATCCAATATTCTAATAGCAAAAGAAACATGAATGTTAAGCATAAGTAAATCTCAACAAACTAACATGTCATATTTTTTTATACCTTCCCTCCTTTGGTCGATCCACCATTAGTCTTCAAGTCAGCATTCTGTTCACACCATTAAGGATCAGTGAGAAAGGAAGTATTCTGCAAATGAGGAAAAACTATGAGACCAGAAAAATTACCAGTTCTGCTTCAACTTCCGCCAATTCTTCATCATCCCTGTTTTATTTTATTTTTTTTAAAAAAAATAAATAAATAAATATAAACAGAATCCACCCAGTCTGAGTACAATCTAAATTATACTATCACGGGATAAAAATACATCCCTGTGCAAGTGGTGGAATTTAAAATATAAGAAATCAATTTACCCTCCATTCTTAAAAACATCCCATAGGGACCAAAGTCCAAATCCAAAGAAAAGAGATGTTGCAATGTGATGAGTCCATTTACGTGAAATCTGCAAAGGAAAAGGCATTACATAATCAATTGGAGATTGATTATCTATTAAAACTGACCAGGAATTATATATCAACAGCCAAGAAATTAATAAAGAAACTGACTAACACAATATCATCCCACCAAAATCATGTCTCATATAAAGAGATTCTTAGGTCAATTCCCTGCATATAGTTTAAGGAGTGTTGAGGTAAAACAGCAGTACAGCTCCCAGAACCAAATTTTTGTATGCCAATGGAAATCATACTTTAATTAAGGGGATCAAATGTGAGGTTATCAAACAAGAGAAAATTTAGGAAAGCTCCTAATGTCCCAACATGCTAGCCCCATCCAAATCTAAAGGTTAGTGAAAAGAATCTGATAGATTTCACTATGAATTATATCCAGATAAAAATCAACCCTCTATTCCAAGTTTTGCTACAGTATGTAATTTATCAAGAAAACATTAAACCAATAAGTGCAATTTTGCAAAGGAATCATAAGTCTGTATCTCTATAAGTTTGTATTTCTATACTTAACTTTATCTAGTTGTGTAAACCTTGCCACTTGAATCATAATATTACCCCATCCCTTAAAACTGATGTCTATAACAGCTTCTGCTCTAGGTAGCTTACTCTACTTTTTGACAAATTGCGACTACCTAGGTAGCCCATTCATTTCAACAACAGCTCCACCAAGGCAGCTTACTTGACCCCTTTGGCCAGTTGCAAGTTGCAGTCCTCATAGATAGCTATTTTCATATCCCCGTGCCAAAAAGCATGAATCTAATTCAGATATCAAATGAGAGGTACCTTAGAGAATCACGCCTCAAAAAATAACTAGTGAGAAGGAAGAGCTCATGATTCTTATAACTTAAATCATAATTTTATGAAACCTATTATCCCACGTCCACTAAATATAAGGTTGGTGCGAGGTTTATAAGGTTATTGAGCACTTCCTCCTTATAAGTTAAATTTGCTTTGGAGGGGTACTTCTCTCAAAGCCCCTATCATATGGTATCGAAGACATACCCACATACTTTCGCATGGGACCATTCAAAGGGGTTGAGTGAGCTATGTAAAGTGGAGCCACCGCTAGAAGGTTGTGTAAGAGGATTGTGACCAATCAAAGGGACAGAACAAGCTAGCTAGAGTGAACTGTGAACATCACCAAGGACACTAGTTGTAAAGGGCGAGATTTTGCTATAATCTAAAAGTCAAGGTATAGAACTTAAAATCCAAAATCAACTAAATACAAGGTTACGTTATGATCTAATTGGGCAAGGTATAGAACTTGGAATCCAAAATCGACTTAATACACTTTTTTGAAAAAGAAAACCGACTAAATACAAGGTGAAGTATATTGCGATCTAAGTGGCAAGGTATGGAAAACAAAATCAACTAAATACAAGCTTAGTTAATGAGGGCTTATAAGGGCTGGGAGTCTACCTCTTACTAAGAGGGCTTTCGAGGAGTATTTCTCCCATATACCTATCAAATTGTTCTAAAGAATGTCTTATTTACGATGAGTAGCACTTTTATATTACTCTAGTATAAGACCATTATTGTCAAATAACACCAAACTACCACGTTGATACGTATAACAACTTATAAGCTTATGATGCACTCCTACCATTTGAAAATTAGATTTCTCCATTACTAAGAAAAACCTTAAGAAAAGAGATCAAATTTAGGATTATCTTACTTTGTTATTTTATATTTTTCCTTTCAGTCAAAGGTGAGACATTGCTAGCCATAATGATTAAGAGTGTATAGTAGAAATAAAAATATCTCGAAAAGGATTAATAGACACATAAAATACAGCTCTATTATGAGATTCTGGAAAACACTCCAAAAGCTATCCAGCAATAACCAATTACAAGAATATAAAAAAACTACCTAGCAAACATTAGTGTTATTCACTAAGTATGTCGATCACTCACCAAATTTGGAGCAGCCCAACCAACAACAGCAGAAAGAATAGTCATCACCTATACCGTTAGAACGGGTAGACATTACTCAGTTATAGATCAGATGAGAATAATAAGTGACTCCAAATGAAGGGGATAATAAAAGTTCTTACAATCAACGCTGCCAAGCAACCCGACAAGACTAGTCTCCTAGGATGACGCATTGCCAAGATCTAAATAACAGAATAAAAACATCACATCAGCATATCGAAAAGATATTATGACAAAAACTGTAAGAGAGAAATAATTTTGAAGGGCAAATGCTCAGAGCAATAAATTTGAACTGGTGAAGTTTGTTGTTATTGAATAAGTTAAAAAATAGTTCATGTTAGTATGTCATTTGCTCCATCACAATTATATTTAATCATGCAGAAGAAAAGTAAACGAAATAATCTTACAATTAAGACCTTCTATATTTCTAAAATAGAGATTACTGAGTCACTTATGTCATAAAAAGAGAATTAAACTCTCCATTCTATTTATCTACAACAAAGCAACTTCTTAGAAACAAGTTTTGCAGTACAAGTAAAACAATATATGATAGTGCATTCAAAAAATTGTCGCAATTGAAAGCAATAACAATAACATAATCAACAACCAAATATAGCCCAGAGAGAACTCATTCTACCCACAGATTACAACTCCATTTTTTTCCATATCATTAATATTAATTAAATTGGTTCAAAACAGAAAGATAGTTGATTAACGAACCGCAGCAGCGAAAAATGTTTTGTCGCCAATCTCCGACAGCACAGTCATAGCAAGCGACTTGGTAAAACCCTTCGTCAACAAACATATGATAATCAATTTCACATTTTATCAAAAGAAGAAACAAATTGAAATCAGACGTAAAATTAGCCGAATACCTGAACCACAGAAGTCATTTTGAAATATGGTTGAATAACGGAGAGAGTCTTCTTCTCTTGTTTGGGTATTAATGGACTCTCCCCAGAGTTTTGATTTGAAACGGCGACTCGATGGACTCGTTGAATATTTTGAGTCCAGCTCGTTTTTATATGAAAGAAATAGAGGTTTTGAATACTCAGGAGTCTGGCGCGTGGAGTGCAGTTCCTTGAAATAAGGGATTCGACCACTAAAAGGAATTTGATTCCCAAAAGGCACAAAGACTAAACAAAGGTATTGGTACGTGCATTATATGCGCGTGTGGTGGCCTCCCATTGACTATATGGTAAAGCTTGTGTTATTTAATTTACCTCCAAATAGCATCTCCACCAGGCAGTGCTCTAAAGAGTGACGTATTTGGGTCCGATTTGATCCTATTAGATCCACACAAATCTCGTGGGGTTGGGCATCTTCGGTTTTAGAAACGATTTAATTATTTATTCACTTTGATTCTAGCTCAAAATTGAGCACGCTATGGAAATTTAATTCGTCTGTTTAATATTCGTCAGTAAATCCTTTTAGCATTTTGGATGGTACTGTCAATACCGACTGTTTCGATCCCTTCGGCCCGTTTGTATGGATATATTTTGTTAAAATAATTGAAATGAATTGTAAATTATAAAGATGGATCCAAATCATTTCTTTTAATTTTTAATTATTTATTTTTAAATTTTTAATAAATTTAATAATAAGTTATATAAAATTATTAAATTAAATAATTTATATAATAAAAATTAAATATTATTAATATGTTAATGATATTTTAAAAGTTAATAAAAATATCAATTTGATATAAATTTAAAAATATAAAATTTTATTATTTATTATATATTTAAAATAACGGATCGATCTCGCATGGATCCAAACTCTCCTCAAACTAAACTTTAGAATTTACGGTAAAGGTATGAACTTTCAATTCTAAAATACAAACCTACGCGGACAAGAACAGATTCGATTTATCCACAGAAAAATCATTTTGATTACTACTAATTTTGAATGAGTTTTAAAATTATATACGGATTAAGGCATGAAAAAATATTCTATCCGAATTCACATACTCCTTAATTATTATAAAATTATTATTATTAGTTTAATTTTGATTTGTCACTAGTAGGAAGTGACATTTTTATTTGTATCTAAAGTTTTTTTTTATTGCTATATAGTTGAATGAATTTATGAAATTTTATTTATTTATATATATATATATAATATATTTCCTTCGTTGCGAATTACTCGCAACTTAGAGAAATAGCACAAATACTAAGGTGGCAATTTCTTTTATTTCTTCTACCAAATTTACCTTTATCAATAAGAAGATTATGAAAAGCAACTATGACTACTGATCACTCTACAATTGCTCACTTCATAACTCTACAATTGCTCTCTTTGTAACACTGCAACTCCTCTCTTCACAACTAATTAATTACATAGACCTATATACATGAAGGGAAAATTAATTGTTACAAAAAATTCAAAATTTTCAATTCCAACATCAATCAGTGGAAAAATACAAAACTAAAAATTTATACAAATAATTGTATAAATGGGAGACACTACTACCATATTGTACTATTGTCTTCTACATCTTCTTCAATTATAAGGACAATCATAACAACTTGTCTTCGGCCTCTTCACTCACAGGTATAAACATAAGCACACACTACAGTTTTGTTTTTTTTTCCTCTTAGCAACAGCAACACAAATTCAAATATAAGTGAATCAGATAAACAAAATGGATTATGAGATAACATTAGATGAACTATTTGACTTGGAATTTCAATCATAAATGGAAGAAGAATTTTGTGATCCAGACATGGAAATTATGTCTTCCATTTACTCAGATTTTGAAATAGAGGATGAATATGCTCTAACCAAGACCGGCATATGCAAATTCAGTCAAGGAAAAAATACAAAAAGGAAGAAAATTGTAAACCACTAAATGTTGCTGTAATATAATAACTTAATCTAACAACATATAATTATATATTATATGTAAAAGATAAACGGTTTAAGAATCGATTTACTGTAGTTGTAGAATTCAGAGGTCGACAAAGAATCACTGGTGTTATGGAATCCTCTGTGTTTCTCACCGTCTAAGTACGCTTTCTCTAAGAGAATTAATTGCTTCTGATTCGTTCAGAGAACTAGAGAGAGAAGTGATTTTTTTTATATATTTCTTAGCAGTTTCAATCAATCTGGCAACTGCCTATCAAATCACTAGCAAAACACGTTATACGTGATTCACTCTCCTATATCAGGAGAGGTTAACTCCCACTTAATATGGGAAACTTACATCAACACCCCCTTTAAGTGTATTTAATAGTGGTCTTGGGTCCATCTAGTGTGGCTCAACCCAAATACCAACATTCTCCCACTCACATTATATGTGCCCATGCCCCATGAATGGCGACGGTTATATGATTCAGTTCAAATTACTCATCATCAGGTGGTTATACACGCAAATAAACAGTGTGACCAATGAACTAGATTCTCAATTCCAAAAAGAAGGGAGAGAGTACTCGAAATTCATTTCGAGTACATCCTAAGTTTGACACAATCTCACATCATATATGTCTGGTCCCAAAGACAAGCAATCTGATATCCTTAGAGTACTCTCAAATCACGATTGTATTAAAAATAACTACAATCAGCTAGCATGTGATTAATGTAGTGAAATCAGTCAATACCTTCCAGTCGCTCTTCCTCCAAAAGTCAATTACAAGCAGTCGACATCACAGACGTACCACATAGGTCGAATTATCATGACCATAGAAAAATACGCTAACAATACAGACACTGCCTTCACAGCTTCAGATGAAATAGATGACCATACTAAGGATACACAAGAATGGATCTTGTATGATAAATAAGACCAAGGGACTATCTTTAAATATCATCCACGGCAGCCAATAAATAACATGCACAATAAAACACATGCATTATAATGAAGTTTATCTCCAAGGAGACGCGTATGTTTCAAAATTTACTTCCTTCATTATATGGACGACAATCCAAATGTCTCTCAGATTCCACTGGTCACTACTATCCATATGTAGTAACAAAGAATTTAGTCCGGCTAATCAAGTCTCATAACAGTGGGGAAAGTTATGAGCGATCTCTCGTTACTAAAAAAGAAATCTCATTTTGATTCTATATCAAGGCGACCTTATATACTTCATTCATTAACTTTGAGATACAAATCAATCAAAGGATACAAGTATATAAGTCTCATCTTGCATTATTCACTAGAATAATCAAGGCGACTGCACGTACAAGTATGCTCTCGTTATTGAAAAAGAAATCTCATCTTGATTCTATATCAAGGCGACCTTGTATACTTCCTTCATTAACTTTGAGATACAAATCAATCAAAAGATACAAGTATATAAGTCTCATCTTGCATTATTCATTAGAATAATCAAGGCGACTGCACGTATAAGTATGCTCTCATTATTGAAAAAGAAATCTCATCTTGATTCTATATCAGGGCGACCTTGTATAATTCCTTCATTAACTTTGAGATACAAATCAATCAAAGGATACAAGTATATAAATCTCATCTTGCATTATTCACTAGAATAATCAAGGCGACTGCACGTACAAGTATGCTCTCGTTATTGAAAAAGAAATCTCATCTTGATTATATATCAAGGCGACTTGTATACTTCCTTCGTTAACTTTGAGATACAAATCAATCAAAGGATACAAGTATATAAGTCTCATCTTGCATTATTCACTAGAATAATCAAGGCGACTGCACGTATAAGTATGCTCTCATTATTGAAAAAGAAATCTCATCTTGATTCTATATCAAGGCGACCTTGTATACTTCCTTAATTAACTTTGAGATACAAATCAATCAAATGATATAAGTCTCATCTTGCATTATTCATTAGAATAATCAAGGCGACTGCACGTATAAGTATGCTCTCGTTACTGAAAAAGAAATCTCATCTTGATTCTATATCAAGGCGACCTTGTATACTTTCTTCATTAACTTTGAGATACAAATCAATCAAAGGATATAAGTATATAAGTCTCATCTTGCATTATTCACTAGAATAATCAAAGCGACTACACGTACAAGTATGCCAGTCTCCTGTACCTGATAAAATACTCTTCGGATATACAATTCCCATAAGATATACTAGATTGCATGAGCACTTCACAAAAGATAAACAATGTATATAAAAACTAGGCATTAAATATCCAAATATTACAATCTACGAAGACCCAAAGACCGAGAATGTAATGCGAAAATATCTCTAGGTACTGCTACTGTAACGTCCAAAAATCGGGCCAAAAATTTTCATTTAATATTTAAAATATTTTACAAGTTTTTATTTAATTTAATTTTTATTTCCTACTCTTATGAAATTCCAAATCGGAATAAATAGGGGTAAATTAAAATTTGAGCGTACGGAATTAGTGGCAACTAGATTTAATTGGAAGCTAGAGTCAAAATTAATTTTAAATTCGGAAAAATAGTATTTTTGTGTCAAATGTCATTTTAGTCGAAATGACCATTTTTCCCTTTTAGCGGAAAAATTCGAATTTAAAAAACGAATGGTGGTTTTGGGTTTTTATCATAAAAATAAATTTTTGGAGAAGTACGGAAGTGACGGAATTGTGTTTCGGTGGAAATTGGATTCGGAATTGGATTGGGCCCAAAATCAAGCCTAAGTGGTGTCATGACAACACACATAACACCACCACCAAACATCTTCCAACACTCACTCTCTCCTTCCCCCTTATATTATACGATTTTTCTCTCCTTCACCATAACCAAACCCTAACCTTCAATCCTCTTCATTTATTCACTACACCCACAACCATCTACCTTTATTAATAACACCAACAACCTCTATTGAAGCTTCTAGTGCTCTTTTGGTGTCTAAAAGCCCTACTTTTCAAGGTAATAAATTCCATCTCTCTCTACCTTCATGGTGATTTCGAGATTTGCTATGGGTCTTGTATTCGAATGTCTTTTGATTGTTATTGAGTTGATTTTGAACCATTAGAATGTGTCTTGAGCTTCCAATAGGATCTAGGTAGTTACTTGCCATGAAACCACCTTGTTTATGCTCTTGAAATGATGAGTTTGGTCTTGTGATGGTTTGAAAATGGTATTTGTAAGGGTTTGAACTTGTTTTGATTTGGATTCCAACTCTTGAATGGTTATAGGAGGCCACCAAGAGGAGGAAGTTCTAGAAAGGGGTGATACCTAGCTTGGAAAAGCTTCAACTAAGGTTCGTAATTTCGTTTTACGCCCTATATTATTGTTTGATGGTTGATGTATGTTCTAGAATAGAAAACTTGCATTAGAAACCATTATTAAGGTGTTATGTTTGCTACACATAGTTTAATGTAGCTAAATTGATGAAATTAGAATGATTGTGTTAAGAATGATGGAGATTGTATGGATTGATGATTGTTGATGATTTTGGATGATTGATGATTGATGATGATATTGAATGTTATTTGATACATTGGAGACTTGATAGTGTCTTATAACTACTTGGAAATGATTGAATTTAATGTGTCTAATGGCCTAGAATGATATGTAGGCTAACTGGATATTTTCACCCTTGAGGGGTCTTGTATTGATTGGTAAATTTGCGTAAAAATGATTAATGTTAATGATAATTGGTAACATTTAAATGCCCCATAAACTTGCTATAGATTGTAGAATGAAAAGCATGCCTAGGGATAGAAGTACTTCGACCCATGAATGTATCATGGTTAGTAGGCGCGGATAGTCTACTTACGGGGTAACGACTCCGTCTTGTTATTACGGGTTTACCCGTCTAGGGATGACGATCCACCTACGGCTCCGACACACTTTTGCGGTGTTAGGACCATATTGGAACTTTGGTTCAACCACGGGCTTACCCGTCTTAGGACTTCGACCCATCTTGATCCCGTTTTCGAAACTATTGTGATGTTTATGGGCATTATTGTAAAACTTATAAATTGATGACTAATAAACTTGATAATGTTATTAGAAATGTTCTTGTTATGGAAATCAATAATGTTATTGATAATAGCATAGGTAATGAAAATGAATAATGATATTGATTGGATGAAATAGGTTAAAAGTGGATGGTTGCTTTGAATTTGCTGAGTAATATAAAAAAAATCAGTGTGCTACACAGTCAGTGTATATCCACACAGTCAGTGTAACATGTTGTTGAATTGAGTATGCTGAGGGAGCAAGGAATCAGTGCTCTACACGGTTAGTGTGAAACTACACGGTCAGACCGTGTAAGCTGCTGTTTTCGAGTTCTAATGGGAGAAAAACCACACGGACCGTGTGGATATACACGGTTAGGCCGTGTTTCATCCTGTTACTCTTAGTTTCCACTTGTATTTTTGATTTGTTTTGATGTCTAATTTTTATTTATTTATTTATTATTATATTTAAATTTTTCGTGGGTTGTTTTCATCCTTAAAATTGGAAAATTCCCCTTCGATTACTAATCCTACTTAATCTATAATATGCTTGATTTTATGCTATTGTATGATCGATTGATAGGATTGTTTGTTCGTATGACTTGTATGAATTTAGCAGACTCTAGGGGGTCCGATAGATACATTTGCTTGTACATTCACTTCCAATGAGATAAGAGCATGTTATGTATCTTTGTTAGGGTATGGGATTACGAACTAGGCATTCGATAGCCTAACCCCCTTTTCCTTTTATTTTTGTTTGTTTGTTTCTTTTGTACCTGAATGGTAACCACAGGTGATCGAGCATAGCTATCGAAGGGTATGTGACCTTCGAGGAGATTTATCATGTCATGCACCAATCATTATTTTCGAAATATTATTGTATATTTGACTTTATTTAGAAATTTTTAAAACTACTTTATTATTTTTGGCAACTCTCTAGGGAAGTTGTAACCTAAACTAAGGCTTACTTTTTGCCTAATGCCTTTAGTTTGGGAACTCTTTATCATTGTAATGATTTTGTAAACTACTTGATATTGTATTTCAAGATGCATTCAAGAAATTATACTCTTGATTTGTTTATAGGATAAAAAGCATATTTAGTGATATTGAATTGTATATCTTATTTGAACTATAAGAGTTTGGAAATGGTTTTGTAAATTGTAATTACTTTGTAATGTGGCAGTTGGGCTTCTTATCACGGTCTCGACCGGGGTGGGGGTTCGACGTCACAGCTACCATTTCATGAGTAGATATATATCTTATTGATACAATTTTCTTAGCCACGATGTCTCTGACAAAATTGTACTTTGTCTCTATGTGTTTTGATTTGCTGTGATATTTAGCATCCTTAGTATATGCTATTGCTGCTTGGTTATCACAATTTATAGTAACCGGCTCAGGCTCATAACTGTCAATATTCAATTCCTCTAAGAATCATTTGAGCCAAATAGCCTCTTGTACAGCCACCGAGCATGCAATAAATTCAGCTTCCATGGTGGACAAAGCAATACGAGTCTGCTTTTTACTACTTCAGGAAATAGCCCCATGGCTAAGTATGAACGCATACCCCAAAGTAGATTTTCGTTCATCCAAGTCACCACCCTAATCTGCATCTGTGTATCCTATCAAGTGAGTGTCACCACCTTGATTAACACAGAGAATAATCTGCGGTTCCTTTTAAATAGGCAAGTATTCGTTTGATAGCTATCCAATGTTTTCCCAGGGTTGGCTTGATACCTGCTTACTAGTCCAACTGCGTAGCATATATGGGGTCTAGCACATCATTGCATACATCAGAATCCCAATGACATTTGCATAAGGCACATTCTTCATTTTCTCACGCTCTTGCGGAGTTTTAGGGCACATATCTAGACTTAAAGTTTGCCATTTTTGCTGTGGGTGTATCCATGGGCTTACAATCAGTCATCTGGAAACGTTCAAGGATCTTGTAGATATAGGGTTCTTGCGATAACGCCAAGATTTTCCTTTCCCGATCCTTTGAAATTTTGACTCCCAGAATGTAAGTTGCTTCACCTATATCCTTCATTTCAAAAGTAGTTGACAACCAATCTTTTGTCTTCATTAAGAAATTCTTATCATTACACGCCAACAAAATGTCATCCACATATAAGGATAAAATCACAAATTTTCCTTTTGATCTTTTCACGTACACACAATGGTCTTCTTCTGTCATTTCAAAACCATATTTTAAGATAGATTCATGAAAATAAAGGTACCACTGTCTCGAGGATTGTTTGAGTCCATAAATGGACCCCAACAATTTACAGATTTTACTTTCTTGGCCTTCAGTTACAAAACTTTCAGGTTGTTCCATGTAAATCTCTTCCTCAAGTTCGCCATTGAGAAATGCAGTTTTGACATCCATTTGATGTAATTCAAGATCCTTATGAGCGACAAGTGCAAGGATGAGGCGAATAGACGCAAATTTCACCACTAGGGAGAAAGTCTCTTAATAGTGTATACCCTCTTGTTGAGTATAACCTTTTGCCACCAACCTCGCCTTATATCTTTCTATTGAGCCATCAGCCTTCCGTTTGATGCAAAGGGCCCATTTATTTTCAATGGTTTTTTTATCAGGCGGTAAATCAACCAAGTCCCAAACATGATTGCTTTTCATTGACTCCATTTCCTCCTTCATGGCTTTAACCAATTCATCCTTAGCTGGTGATTTGAGAGCTTCTCTCACGTTCTTAGGTTCATCACCGTCATGTGAGGCCATCATAAAGGCTTCCCCTTCGATCTCAAAATATCGTCGGGGAACCGAGATTCGTCTACTTCTCCGAACAGATGATTTAGGCATACTCCTACAGCGATCAAGTAGTGGAGTGTTTTCTATAGGCATTTGATCACTCCCACTGGGATTTGAGTCTGTTTCAACTCTTCGTTCCCCTTCAATCTGAGTGGGCATCAAATCCTCTGATTCATTTTGTTCAAATAACGAAGTATCTCGCTCAACATCACCTCGCTTTGGAAACTCATTCTCAATAAAAACTACATCACGTGACTCTATTTCTGATATACTCCCATCAGAACTTTCTCCAATTAATACATATCCTTTTGATTGCTCAGGGTAACGTATAAAGATACATTCCTTTCCCCTATCACCCAATTTTCCATATTTACTGGATAGATCATGTACAAAACACGTACACCCCCAGGGTCGCAGGTAAGATAATTCAGGTTTCCGACTTGTCCATAACTCATACGGGGTCGAAGTCACTAATTTCTTTGGGACCCGATTCAGAATGTGTGTTGCAGTCAAGAGTGTATCTCCCCAATACGAAATTGGAAGATTGACTTGTGCCATCATAGATCTAACCAGTTCCAGTAATGTCCTATTTCTCGGTTCAGCAACTCCATTTAGCAACTCCGTTTTGCTGTGGAGTCCTAGGAATTGTCAACCGGCGTATTATACCATTTTCTTGACACAATTGCTGAAATTGTTCTGACATATACTCTCGACCACGATCTATAAGAAGTAATTTTACCATCCTATCTAATTGATTCTCCACCATAGCCAAAATTTTTATGAAACAATCTAAGGCTTCAGATTTATGGGAGATCAGATAGATGAGACTGTATCGCGTAAATTCATCTATAAAGGTAATGAAATACGATGCACCACTCTTACTCTTAACATTCATCGGTCCACAAATGTCAGAATGAATAATTTCTAAGGGGTTATTAGCTCTAGTAGCCTTACCGAAAGGTTTCCTACTAGCTTTCCCAGCTAGACAATGACCATAGGTTGCCAATTCGATCTTGTCATAAGATCTCAAAATCCTCTCTTTGGCCAACCTGTTCATTCTATTCTGTCATATATGAGCGAGTCTAGCATGCCATGTAGTAATGTCAATATCAGAAGAAGTAACGTATGAAATACTACTATCATGCGATGAAGAAGAATGTGCATAACAATCAATATTCAAAATCATAAAACCATCCGAAAGATATCTAAAGCCAATAGAAACATCATTATACGATAAACCAAGTTATCATGTTCGAAAACCAATTTGTAGCCGTAAGAGAGAAGAACAGGAACTGACACTAAATTATGCCTTATATCGGGAGCTTAGAGGACGTCATGTAGGAATAACTGCTGGTCGCCTTGCATAATCAGTTTGCAGGAGCCAATTCCCAAAACAGCAACTCGCGAGTTATTCCCAACATATATCCAACGAGTATCTCGTGGAATCCGACGATACTCTATGAACGCCCCTCGATTTCTAGCTATGTGGTCTGTGGCGCCTGAGTCTACAATTCACATAGGGTGAGCCTCAGCTAGTAAAATAGAGCTAGAAAAGAAAACTTTATTTAAGGCACAAGTCAGAAGGGATACCTCTTTCTCTTGCCCTTTGCATTCACGGGCATATTGTCCCATCTTTTCGCATTTGAAACATATGATTTTGCTTTTGTCCTTCTTCTTCCCACCATAACATTTGAATTTCTTGTTTGGATTACTCTGACCAGGCTGATTCGTATTCTGATTGGGGTTTGCAACCCCCTTTCCTTTCCCTTTCTTGGACCCTCGCTGGCTCCTCTTGCGCTTATTGTTCTTGCGCACGCTGGTTTCAGCCATATAAAGTTGCCCAGAGGATTTAGCCACTTCTAAGCACTCATCCTCTAGCTCCACATTACGGGCTATATCATCAAAGCTCTTGATGCTGTCGTTATGCGTCATGTTAATCTTCATATGTTCCCAACTATTGGGAAGTGAACGAATCACTGCCTGTACTTGCTGTTCTTCAGCAAGAACGTGACCAACTGTTTTAAGCTCTCGGATCATGTGAGCCATCTCTCTCAGATGCTGACACATTGTATGATCTTGCCACTTCTTATAAGTATCAAACTTAATTGTAAGCTGCAAAGTTTAGTGGTAGAAGTACCACGGTACTTGTCCTTGAGAGCTACCAAAATATCTTGGGCTGTGTCATAATCCTTATAAACGCACATCAGGTCATCCGCCATGCTGGAGAGAATTGTAATCCTGGCGATACTGTTCTTGCGTTTCCAAGTCATGTAAGCCTTCATGTCACGTCTTGCCTGAGCAGACTGACCCTTTTTAGGCTCTACCATGGTATTGGTGAGAGTTTCAAGTGCTTCTTGTTCCTCTAGGACATACTAAATCATTCAGTGCCATATATCATAGTTGTCACCGTTCAGTTTTTCTCCTTTGTTCAACTCAGCTACGATCGATTTGGAAGCAGAAGCCATTACTGAAACATAATTACAAAAATTATGAGACTGCCAAAGCTCTCAATCTAGTAGAATCACATCCGAACAAAATATTGCTCAAAAACCAAAAACTTATCAGGAATATAGTAACAAAAATAGAGAAGAGAAAATCGAAAAAGACAGTCCAGGCTGTGTGATCACAATCTATGCCCTCAAAATTCTCATCATTATACTCAATTAAGTAAGGGAGCAATGAAGTCCAATTATTATCTATAAGGACTCTCACATCAAATAGCAAGATCAGAGCTGATAATATTATATGTATGATCAATCATAATGTAGAATATAAAACTATCCATAAAATAAAGCAAATCATCTGACTGATCGAATAGGAAATCATGGATAAAGTAAAACAAAAAACATGATCCATAATGCAAAGAAGCTAATAATGAAGTCAAGATGATAATATGAATAATCTATCATAAGCTCAATGATCGCTATCAGAAGTCTCTATAGTCTCAGGGTCTTCATCAGGGTCTTCTATTGGATCCACCTCTGGATCCTCATCATGCTCTCCATCACGAACCCTACTCGGTCCAGCTTCATCGTCATATGTTGTCTTTCCAGTGACGAAACTTCCCGGCTGCAGGGCGGAATAATAACCAGGGAAGTGAGACAAATCTCCAAAAATAGAGTATGGAATGTGAGTAGCAGCACTCGTAAGAGAATACTTAGGTGTAGAAGGGGTATACTCAGGGCTGAGAGGTGTGTACTCAGGAGATGCTGGAGTATAATCAGAAAGAGGAGTCTCTGGAATAAACTCAGGTGAGCTAGGAATCTCTATAGGCATCTTCATACTCGAACCAGGAAGACTAGACGTCCTACTCCTCAGTCGGCCCGAAGGTGGATCAACATGTATCACACGAGAACGGATAAGAGGAGTATATGGAGTATCATCAAGATCCTCCTCGGGTTCATATTCTTCAGTAGACATATGATCCTCATCATCACCACTAAAAGGATCAACATGCTCGTCATCCTCATCATCCGAGATAATCACAACCTCCGGATATGCCTGCTCAGGTGGTACCTCATGATCGTCTTGATAGAGTTGGTCTTCCTGAAGAGGTATAGGACGATCTTGTGATACGATCTCAAGAGGAGTGGGGAAGTCCATTATTAATCCCTATAAGATGCTCCCTTCCAGAAGGGGCGGAATACATAAAAGCTGGCACAAGTTTCTGGGACGGATAGAAGAAAGCAAGCTCGTGACGAATCCAGAACCCATTGTTGAAGTAACTGAGCAAATAGATATCCATCCTGTGCAAAAAAATTAACTCGAAAACAGTCATATAATATATCAAATCGAAGGGTTTTTCGAGATGGTTCTAATGGTGTGATTTTCGAAAAATTTTGAAAACGTTTCAAAAATCAAAACGAGCAAACAGATTCCAGCAGCATTATAATCAAGTACGAAAAAAAGCATAAATCATATCCATGACTTCATACAGATTATGAACTACCATTAAGCATACTCTAAATTTATAATCACACATAAACAACAACAAAAAATAGTAAAGTAAAGCTCTGATACCAATGTAATATAATAACTTAATCTAACAACATATAATCATATATTATATGTAAAAGATAAATGGTTTAAGGATCGATTTACTATAGTTATAGAATTCAGAGGTCGACAAAGAATCACCAGTGTTATGGAATCCTCTGTGTTTCTCACCGTCTAAGTACGCTTTCTCTAAGAGAATTAATTGCTTCTGATTCGTTCAGAGAACTAGAGAGAAGTGTTTTTTTTTAAATTTCTTAGCAGTTTCAATCAATCTGGCCTATCAAATCACTAGCAAATCATGTTATACGTGATTCACTCTCCTATATCAGGAGAGGTTAACTCCCACTTAATCTGGGAAACTTACATCAACACCCCCTTTGAGTGTATTTAATAGTGGGCTTGGGTCCATCTAGTGTGGCCCAACCCAAATAACAACAGTTGCTATCACTTAGGTCTAAGTATGATCTTCCAAGAGGGGGAGTGAATGACACAGTAGCAAAGTTTCATATTTACAGGACATCAGTTTTGAGGTTATGGTTTAAAGCTAAATTGCAACTGCTTGAAGGAAAATTACTAATTGATGTTTGGAGTCAAAAGAAGGATGGAGTTGGAAGAAAAGTAAAGATCATTGATCTTGAACTACTTAAAGTTGTCTATGTAGAGCAAAGAACAACAATTAGATCTTTTGCATGTGCTGTAAGTCTGAGTACAACCCAAGTTTATAAGTTATTGAGAAGTTGGCAGTTAAGAGTACGCAAACAACATTAAATCAAAGCACACATAAGTACATAAGATGAAAAGATTGCAGCACATCATATTACAAATCATTCCAGATTCCATATGCACAATTCCAAGGTTTGGTCTCATGTACAACATCATTCATATAGATGAGAAAAATTTCTTTATGAGCCAAGAGACAGAAAGGTTTTATTTTTCTCATTGGGAAGAGAATGAACCTTATAGACAATGTCAAAATAAAAAATTTATTCCAGATGTTATGTTTATGACAGCAAATGGTAGACCTCATATAAGTGGTTCTGGAGAGGTTTTGTGGGATGGGAAAAATAGGGATATTTCCCTTCATAAAAGTAGTGTTTGCTAAAAGAACCACAAAAAATAGAATGGCTGGAACACCGAAAATTAAGGCACTACCAAATATTACTAGGGATTTCATTAGAGTTAAAATGATTATAGAGGTGCTACCTGCAATAAGGACAAAATAGCTAGCTAATACAACAAAGGAAATATGGATCCAGCAAGACAATGTCAAACCTCACATACATATATAGGTAATGTTTTTTATTCTAAGTCAGTAAGTCTAAAAATGTAAATTGTGCTACTGGAATTATATCCAGTTATTTCGTAGGCAGATCACAGAATATTTGCAATGTTTTTTATTCTAAGTTAGTAAGTGTGAGAATGTAAATTGTATTACTGGAATTATATCCAGTTATTTGGCAAGTAGATCACAACACATTTGCAATGTTTTTTTTTTTTTTAATTTTAAGTTAGTAAGCATGAAAATGTAAATTGCTACTAGAATTATATCCAGATATTTGGCAGACAAATCACAGAAAATTTGATAACTGGTTATACAAAATGGTTATGCAGGCAGATCATAGAAAAAGTGAAGTAAGAAACCTGAAACCAAATAAAATGCCTCTATATAACTGACAGAAGCTGGTGGTTCTCCAATCTGATAAAACAAATAAAAAATGCATCTATAAAAACACACTAACCAGAACCATTAATGTGATAATACACTTAATGAAGATATTTTATTCGAATCAATCTCAACAGATTATAAAACACACAGTCAACTACTTGGAAAATTGTAAGAAGTAACTTGCATAATAAGTTCTTCAACAAAAAAGACAACAGCAATAATAGAAATGACCAAACACACACTAACCAGAACCATTAGCCAAAACCACTCCATACTAAACCTCCGCACTGAAGGCTTGCTCATGTAAAGTTCAATTGGAAAATACACAGTCAATTGTCAATAAGCCGCAGCTCCAAGCAGTCGAAGAATGCTTTTTAAAAATGGGAAGATCATGGTTATCAATGTAGTTTCTGCCACATATAATGTTCTCCATATCAATCTCAACATGTTCAGTGGTCCAAAACTCCAAAAAAAAAAAGGCAAATTATAAACACACACTCAACTACTTGGAAAAGCTTGTACGAAGTGATGTGGACAATAAGTTCTTCAACAGAACTGGCAGTAGCAATAGCAGACACGACCAAACACACACCAACTAGAATCATCAACCAAAACCACTCCATACTAAACCTCCTCACTTAAGCCCTGCTCATGTAAAGTTCAATTGGGAAATACACAATCAATGCCAATAAGCACAGCTCTGAGCAGTCCAAGAATGCTGTTGAAAAATGGGAAGATCATGGCTATATCTGATTGATTTGAGAGCTTCAAGTTTAGCTGCAATATGCAAAGATTGGTTCAGATTATAACTCAATTAACAAAATTTAGCGAACACAAATGCTTAAAGATGCTCCCAAGCTTTGAACAAGATCAATGATACATTGTCTTTCTACTTAATAAATATTAATAGAAAATAGTAATCTTGCAGTACAATGAATTAAACCAAGATCAATGATATTGGATTTGGCTGTATTGACAGCTTCTTTATGTATAACAACTTAGTTTTTTTTAAACGTTCTCATACCTCACGTATAGACTTCACATCTGGATTTTGCGCTTGAAACTCCTTCTTGAAATCCTCACCTTGACACAGAGAAGAGAACAATGATTAAATTATTGATCTAGTGACCTAAAATCACGAGAATTGAATATTGTAAAGTGAATGAAATACATACAAAATGTAGAAGAAAATAGTCGGAGGTTTCTTCGGCTTCTTTCATCGATTTTAGAAGTTTTGTTCATGATATTCTTCTATAATCTCTGTAGAAATTCAATCATTAGTACTTTAATTTCGTTGCTTTGAAGACGTTACCATTACTCACGTCGACCACGACGAATTTTTTGTTGCTCTCTTGCCATTTCAAAATTTAGGTCTATGTCTCCAAGCTCCTAATTTTGCTCCAATCTCCTTCACATCATGTTCGACAATGAAATTATACCGTTCACCAGCAGGAATAGATTCAATAGGAGATAGTGTCGAGAAGGAGAATCATCTAGCGTTCCATTTGGATTTCAGAACCTAGAAAATTATTAAAACCAATTTAAAGGGTATTTTAGTCATTTTATAACTTTATAACTATACCATACTATCAATCCAAACAAAAAAATATACAGTACTTTACAGAATTGTACTGTCTACCCAAACATGATTTCAGTACAGTACATTACTAAACATAACAGTACCATATATTATGAAACCATGCTGCCAGCCATCCAAACAAACACAAATCTTCTCTTTCACCGAACAAAATAGGCGCAACAATTTCGAAAATCGATTCGGCTCCGGCCAACTCGTCTTTCACCAAATAACAAATTGGTCCACAATTATCCTATCTAATTTGGATCACAACACGCGTGACTTCACTCTTCTTACCAACCGACATTTTTCATCTCTGCCACTTTGACATCTTTCCTTAATTGTTCGACGAATATCACACCTTCCAAATTCGTCGTCATAGTGGAAGAGTAACAATCGAGACACAAATTGTGAAGATTTAGCTGATAAAGCTTTATTTCTTTGGAGCCTCAGAGGCGAAACCAAGATAATGAAATTCTCTGTTTCTATCTAACTATTTAAAATGGCTGGTCAATGATTGTTATTAAAATATCGTGTTAACTTACCATCTCTATTTAAATCTTTTGACACTTTGGATTTGCATTCACTTTCTTATGCGTTTTGAGCGATTTGAGTTTTGAGATGTGTAGTTAAGATTGAATTCATAGAAAAAATGAAATGACAAAAGTTTGAGTGTCGAAGAATAAAGCATAGCAGACACGTAATTGGTTCAGATAGGGAGGTTCGATCTATATTGAAGATTAAAACGGTAAATGGGAGAAAATGTTAAAATAGTAAATGTAAAAAATTTTGTAGAGCAAGTGGTCAGAGCTATCTACTTATTCTACTTTTTATATAGTATAATATATATTATAAATTAAAAATAAATAAATAGAATTATTTTTAAAAAAAAATGGAACCACTGACTTCAAAGGCAGCAACCACGTGATTTGCTTTTATAATCAGGAAAAAAAACACAACATAATTTAGCATGTGTGTATTAAACTTGCCACATGCATACACACATGTTGTGTCATTATTTAGGCGAAATGCCACCAAGCCTTAACATAAGCCCGTTTATACAAAAGAGAATCAATATTTCCATGCCTAAAAAGCTGTCTACACTCTATATATCTAATTATTTTTCAAATTTCCAACTACGACCTTAACAGATTATTATTAATTAAATTTATAATTTGTATAACAAATAAATATTATTTATTTTAAATATTTTTATTTACTTAATAAAAATAAATATTTAAATAATTGATTTTTAAATAAATAAATAAATTTAAATTATATGTTTCATTTTTATTAATGAGACTAAAAATTAATAAAAAAATCATTAATTATTAAAAATATTATTAATTATAATTAATTTAATAATTTTAATTTTTTTAAAATAAATAACTATAATAATTTTATTATTTTTATAAAATATTTTTATTAATACAATTTATAAATATTATATCGATTATATTTAAAAATCTATATATATATATATAAAAGCAGAAAAGTTTCAGGACAATACTCGGTTGAGACGATAATTTTGTTTTAATCGGACAATAATTGTCTTTAAACTTGATAAATAATAAATTAAAACTTTTTTAAAATTAAAATTTACATAAATTAATTTTAAAATAAATTTACATAGAATAATTTTAAATTAAATTTAAATTATAAAAATAAATATCTAAATTCATGTTTTATCTCTATTATATTTTAGAATTTCATTCCAAATCAAATTTCTCTATCAATTCATATTTATCTCTATTATATTTTGGAATTTCATTCAAATTCAAAGTTCTTAATCCGTTATATATATATTAGTAGAGAATCTAATTCAAGACAACTTTTAATCGGACAACAATTTAGTATTAATTTGACAACACTTGTCTTTAATTTGTTTTATACTTAAAAATAATTATTGTAATATATTTAAATAAAATAAAAATTATTAAATCATTTCACATTATTAAATTTATGATAAATACAAAATTAAAAAAAAATTATTTATCATGATAATATAAATAATTGCTATAAATTTTATATATATTAAAAAATTAATATAAAGATAAATATAAAATATTAAAAAAAATTGTATAGTTTTATAAACTCAATCAACAACTTTGTGATAAATATAAATTAAAAATAATAATTAATATATAATATTAAAAATAATTCACATAATCATATTAATTACTAATTAAAATAAACAATTAATATAATTATAAATTCAGTGAATTTTACAATAATTAAAAATATATATCTTTAATTTCTTTTAAATATATCTTAAACAAATTAATTTTAAATTTGAACTGCCAAATAAATTAATTTTAAAAATTAAATGATAATGAATTATTATTTTTAAATTAATATTAAAATTAATTTATTTAAAAATAAAGTTAAATTAAGAAGATAAATATTCAAATTTCAAATTTATCTTTATTACGTGATAGAGTTTGATACCAAATCAATCTTCTTTTTACTATATATTCATTATCTCAATTAATCAATGTATGATTATATTCAAGTGTTCTTTATTCATTTGTTTCTCTATATAATTTTAATATATATATATTTTTTCTGACTATAGGTGATGGAAATCAACATAACATACAAAATCAATACGAAATTTATATTAGCGGTAAGTAAATTTTCATTCATGTTTTTTCGTTCATGTTTATATATATATATATATATATATTATTGTTATTTTATTCAATGTGCAGTTTAAGGAGATATGTCAGAGGCACAAGTACCACTCTATTGGTCCAACTCTTAATACTGAGCCTAATATCCCATGTTTGAATATCACTATACCTTTCCTTTATCTATAGCAGCATCTTATTATCATTAAGCCACCAATCTCGAGATTGGTATTCTTACAACATTAGTTTCAAATACGTATATTTCTTCTTATTATTATTTTTTAAAATATGCTAAAACAAGTTTTATTATTTAAATTAATATTATAAGGAGGATTTCACATTAGTATTTCTATAAGTATTATATTTGTTTTACTCTATGATTTTGAATAATTTTTTTTAATATTATATATTATATTTTTTTTATTAATTAATTTATTATTTTACCAATCATATGAAATGATGAAATCTAAACAATATTTACATTTTAAAATATTTAAAATGTTAAGATAAAATCTAATATTTACATATAAATAATATTTAAATATAAAAAATTAATTTAAAAAATTTATATTATCATTAATGTTATCTTAAAATTTTTCAATAAGATAATATATTATATTTTAAATCAATTATAATCACAAATTTAAAAAATAATTATATTAATTCATCAGATAGATATATATATATATATATATTATACTTATTAACTTTTTTTTTTTCAATTTCTATAGTGATAAGATTAAATCTCTACCTTATATGATAAGATTAATTTAATAAAATAATATTTATTTAAATGAGTTGGCAGCTTCACTTCAGAAATAGAATTTGCTAGAGATCAATTTTTTAAAAAAAATCAGTTTTCTTTATCATGATGAGTAGAAAGAAAAATATCAAGATCTTTCAATTTTTTACCAGAATTATTTGTCACATCAATATCGTAATATATTATAATATATTTTTATAATTCAATATGTATAATAATATTCGAATGGGTATAAAAAAATAATTTCTAATATAATTATATTAATATAGTTAATTCACCAATATTATATATATAATTATGTTATATATATATATTTTTTTATTATGATAGTAATTTTAAATTACACTGTATTAGAAGATAACTATTTTAATTTTATGTCCTCTTAAAAAATATAGTAATTTTAAAGATAATTATCTTTAAATAATTTAAACTTTTTGCAATATTCCATATTTTAGTAATGTTAATAATAATTATAGGTATAAAATATTAATTTAAAAAAATAATAATAAATAAAATTTCAAAATTTGTAATATACCAAATTAATTATATTAGAATATGAGGTATTAAATATATAATATATATTACTGAAATATGCGAGTAACATAATTGTATAAAAAAAATAGTTTGAATAAATATGATTGATCGGAAATTTCATAATTGCATTAACAAATTAGGATACGTAAGTCCAAGTCTGTACTATGCATAACGCCAACATCAAAGAAGTCAAATACGCCAACATCAAAGAAGTCAAATAAAATGACCTGTCAAAAAAGTCAAATACGCCAACATCAAAGAAGTCAAATAAAATGACCTATACAGAAGGTCATCAAAGAAGTCAAATAAAATGACCTATACAGAAGGTCACAGCGAAGTGGAGTCTAAGGTGCTCTCTGTCCACAACGGACAGCCAGCACCATGACCAACCACAGCCCCAGAAATAGAGACTTGAATAACGGAGCCCCAAAAACAGAGACTTGAATAACGGGAAGGGCACAGGGAGAGAGAGTTTTTAAATGCCAAATATAGAAAGTCAAACGAAACCATATATCTTAATAAGATATTATCATGACCAGAGGAAAGGGAGAACTCCGTTTCCATACCTAAAAACCTCTAAATAGTGAGGTAGTAAAACGCCTCTAATTTTCAAAAGTAATCAAAATAATGTGTTAAGTGTCAATTTGAGTTTGTTTAATAATTAATTTTTTATTAATTCGTATAGTAGGTAAATCTAGCAGAAAAATTTCTAGACAACTTTTAATTGGACAATAAATTTGTATTAATTAGATAATAATTGTCTTTAATTTGTTTTTATAACTTAAAAATAATTATTATAATATAATTAAATAAAATAAAAATTATTAAATCAGTCCACATTATTAAATTTATGATAAATACAAAATTAAAAAAAATAATTTATTTATCATAATAAATATAAATAATTACTATAAAGATAACTGCTGCATTATATATATATATTAAAAAATTAATATTGAGATAAATATAAAATATTAAAAAATGGTATTATACCCTCTGAACGATGATAAATTACACATATATAAATATTTTAGTATTAATACAATCACACCCCTTCTATCCATAAAATTAGTGAGAATATAACGTAAAGTTAAATTTAAATGAACATTATATTATATAGATGTATTCAGAACTGCAAATTTCACTAATGTATTGATAAATTTACTAATTAAATAAGATTTTATTATTAGATAAGAGGGTGTGAGTGTGTACTAATACCAAAATGTTCATCGGTATGTAATTTACCATTGTTCAGGAGATGTAAATGCAATTAACTATTTTAAATTAAAAATTTTCAAAAATAAAATTGTGATCAAATTATTGTAATTATTTCCTTAAAAACTATTATTTATTTTTTTTCCAATTTATTTTCAACCGAGAATTATGGATTTTTACGCCCAGCCCTACCCATAGTGACTTCAATTTCAGAGTTGAATTTTAATAAATTGAGTTAAATCAAAATACATGCATATTCAATGAGTATTGAATTTGTAGTTCTTCTAATGGTCGGTAACTTTGTTTTCATTATTTATTATTTCATGTAATCAAATATATATATATATTTTTAAATTAGTTATGTTTTATTTTTATTTTTGAAAATTCCTTTTATTATTATTTATCAAATTTATATTTAATTCTATTTATTTATATAAATAATTGCAACTGTATTTATAATTATAATAATTTTATTTATATTTATATTATTATTATTAAATTTAAGGTCCGCATCGCGTACGGGTACTATCTCATTTATATTTAACTAGTAAATTGGCTCCCGCTTCGCGTGAAACTTTTTTTTTTTAAAAATTAATTTATATATTATATTTATTTTTATTTGATAATTATATATACTTAAATAAAATTTATAAATGTAATTATATTTATTTTTAAATAAAATATGAAATATATATATATATATATATATATATAAAGGAAGGATTCATGCTATTAAGTTATAAGTTCAATATTGTCAAGTGTTTGTATTTTATTTGTTTATTACAATACGATTTATGAATATATATATATATAATAAATTTATTTATTGATCACACTATTTATATTTTAAAAGGAATGGAAAGTCAAAATTTTTGGACTGTTGAATTAATTTATTCAAAATATTTAATTTTTTAACTTTATATCTAAATAATAATTTTTTTATGATAATTTAAAAGATTTATTTTTATAGTATATATATATCAATAATTACAAATAAACTTGAATACAAAATTACCTCTATAATGAATTTTATAGCTCACAATTTCTAAATAAAAGTAATTTAAAGATTTTGAAATTTGAATATATAGCTCAGATATCTAAAATTTAATATAATAATTTTATGATAATTTAAAGATTTTATAAATTTGAATTTCAATAATCAATAATTATTTTATAAATATTTTAAAAATTATTAACTTTCATAAAAGTAGTAAATTTGAAAATTTTAAAAGTACTGTCAAATATTTTCATTAATGGAAGAATATAAATAATCATGAGTTAAGATTTTTAAGAATGGAGGTAATGGATAAAAAAATTATTTTTTATTTTATTTATTTAACTTTTATAAAACTATACATGTGTTTATATATATATATATATATATATATTATTTTCTATATTTATTTGCATATTTAAAGGTGATAAAATTATTTAAAACTTGAAATTAAAGTTATCATTAAATCCATTTATAAAACAACAATTATTTATAGCAATAGATGTAACGTACATCAATGGACAAAATTAATTTAACACTTAATTACAACAACTATAATCTAAAAGAAATGAAAAGTTACCAAGTTTAAAATAATTGATTAATGCATTGGTATTATTCATTAAAACTAATACAACAATAACAATAAATAAATAAATTTTTTAAATATCTAATAAAATTTACAAAATAAAATGTTATACTTAAAAACAAACATATATCTATGATTGTTTATATTTTTTTTTTTCTTTGTTTTAATACAATATATTACTTAATTAGCTAACATTAACATAAACTTATAAATTCAGAAAACATCCCAAATTGATATTTCAAATTTGAATAAGAGTTTTTACATTAATGAATATTATACTAATTTATATAAAAAAAAAAAAATAAATAAACAAACAGTTAACTACAATGATTTTCTTCTCTTACAGTTAAAGAGAGTTATTCTATCTCTTCCATTTTGTTTTTCTCTATTTTTCTAAAAGTTTTTGTTTTCTTCTATTTAAAATACCTGGAAAATAATATTAATTAGACAATAAAATCAAAAGAAAATAAAATATATTAAAATATATAGAAACACAAACATTTGCGTAGAAAAATGAGAGGGAGAAAAATAATTACCAATTTTCACAGTTGATTGCAATTCCAATATGTTGTTTTGTTCAGAATGGATAATGTATAAATAGAGAAAGATGTTCATAAATAAGAAACGAATGAAGATATGAAAAGTTGTTATAATGTATACAAGATATATAATTAATAAAATTTTAATGCTTTTAAACATTTTTTAGGATATTCTCACAATATTTTTTTGAATTTAGAGTGAGGAAAGAGTTAAGAGACTAAAACGAAAATTTGCAATTAATCGCAGAAAATGAAGTGAAGGGTTTCAAGAATTAATGGTAAAATAAAGTAAAAAAAAAAAAAATTATAAAAAAGACTTAGTAAGAGTTATAGTGAGAAATTCACCCTACTAATTCACCATGCTTTGTAGTAGATGTGCATCTTTCAAAAATAAAAATCTTTAGATAAGAAGTATATTTGTTCAAAGTGAATTTATACATCTTACTTGTGTAGTCTCCAATTGTAAATCCTTCTCTTCCATGAAATTCCATCAGATAAAAGAACAATTACCTGATTTCCAATAACCATGAGCAAACAATATAAATTAAGACCAATATTTGAATTAAGTATAAATAATAAATCTAGCAGCATCGCAACAAACAACATTAACAATGTACTAAAATTACTGCAGTTGTAAAATCCAAATAAGCAAAATAAAAAATCCCAGCCACAAACCACAAAAACATTTAACTATCAGATTTGTACAATTCCAAAAAACACTAATAAAAATAGCCGCAAAACAGATTAGATAAATAGATTTACCAGAGGGATTGAACCAATTAGGATTCTTCATATCCACCTAAATGAAGCTCTACAACATACATCCATGTCTAGTCGACAACACAAATCGAAAAGGATTCTCTTCGAACTTTATCTCATAAAACATACCATAAGAGTTGTTGTTTGTAACTAAAATTGAATCCACAAAGAAGAAGGAAGAAATAAATAACAAAAAAGATGAGAAGAGAGAGAATGAGAAATAGGAAGAGTGAAGGGAAATGAAAAGTTTCCTTTTTCAATTAATTAAATTACTAAATTATGAACCATTAGTACTTGAAACCTCTATATTTGAAATTGAAAAGACAAAGAAGTGCAATAATTATGAAAACTATACATAAAAATGGAGGTAATGGGTTTTAGGAAGTTAATAGGAGAGAGAAAGGGGTAAAAGAGACTCTTAAAAGGTAAAAACATGTGTCATCGTTTCATTCACACAATATATTCAAATGTCAAAACATTCTATTTTTGAGGTTTTTCTACCCATTCGAGAACTCTCGGCTTGTCCACGTCAATTAGTGGGCCGCTGAGAAGTTCTCCTTTATATAATATATAAATTATAGAATAGGAAAGTCATTTAATAGAAATTGGGGTGTGCATGAAACCTCATCACTCTACAAAATTCAAACTCTTAACATAAGCCCATTTCTCGCGAAGCCCATAGACGAAACGACCGAACAACCTCGATGTTTCCAGTCAGGCAAATTGCAATCTGACGGCCACAAACTGCTCATCAAGGATTATTCTAGAATCCGCCACGTGTCGTTACCTAACCCTCAACCTCCTCCGCCTAAAACCCTCCCTTCTCTTCAACGTTTCTCTTATCCTGTCAAAACAAAATCAATTAGACTCTTTCTTTCTCGACTTTGAGAATTCTCACTCACCCTCACTGTCCATCCATCTATGGCTTCTTCTACAGCTCAAGTACACTTTCTCGGTAATCTTTCTTATGGTGGTTCCAGAAGACCCTCAAATTCTAAATCCTCATCTAACAACCCTAAAACTCTCTTCTTCGGTCGAAGACTGACCCAATCCCCCCATTTTGGATTACCTACTTCTGCTTTTTTGAGGTTGAGTAGCGATGGAGTCGGTAGAAGGAGATGTTCGGTTGGGCCGGTTAGAGTGGCGGCGGAGAAAGTAGTCGGGATTGACTTGGGAACGACTAACTCCGCGGTCGCCGCTATGGAGGGTGGTAAGCCGACGATTGTTACGAATGCCGAGGGACAAAGAACGACGCCGTCCGTGGTGGCGTACACGAAGGCTGGGGATAGACTTGTTGGACAGATTGCGAAGCGGCAGGCTGTGGTGAACCCAGAGAATACGTTTTTCTCGGTGAAGAGATTTATTGGGAGGAAGATGTCAGAGGTGGATGAGGAGTCAAAGCAGGTGTCTTACAGGGTCGTCAGGGATGAGAATGGGAATGTTAAGCTTGAGTGCCCTGCTATTAACAAGCAGTTCGCAGCTGAGGAGATTTCCGCTCAGGTATATTTTTGGTTTGGTGGATTGGCTGGTTGGTTTTGTTTGGTGAATATGTCTGTGGAAATGGTTGACTTGAACTTTGGATATTTTCTCACTGTTTGATGTTTAATTTTTCTATGCGGTGTTCATTTGTTTGAGGTTCGGGATGTTTGCAAGACCTCCCAGTTGAGTAATGTTGACAGAGCAATAGCTGAGAACACAATTTTATAACAAATAATGTCTTACCTGCCTTCCACTATCCTAAGTGTGTGAAATTTTTGTTTGTGATTTTTTGAATGTTTCCTTGTGTGGGGTATATTGTGAAGATGGGTGTTCTACATCTTGGTCGTGGTTGGTTTGAAATAATTTAGATGGCAAAAGAAAAGCTTCAGTTGTATGGATGACTGTTTGAGATTAAGTGTCTTATAATGTGTTTCTATAATATATACAGTTGATTTATGCTGTATTAGGTACTGAATGATGAGTATGGAAATTGTGGTATTGAAATTTGGTGTTTGCTAAAGCTTATTTTGCAGCATCCAATTTGTCTTTTGGTTTTGTTTCTTCTAGGTTGTTGTGTGCATATCCGTTCTCCTATATTTATCATAGTTCCTTTTTAATTGTCATTGACTTCTATATCTTTCTGTTTGTTTGTTTTTGTAGTGAGGTTTTCTCATATTGAGTGATTATGTTGGTGCTATAATTTACTGATTCTTGGATGCAGGTATTAAGGAAGCTGGTTGATGATGCATCTAAGTTCTTAAATGATAAAGTGAGTAAAGCTGTTGTTACAGTGCCTGCTTACTTCAATGATTCCCAAAGAACAGCTACCAAGGATGCAGGTCGAATTGCTGGCCTGGAAGTTCTTCGTATCATCAATGAGCCAACTGCTGCTTCATTGGCATATGGGTTTGAAAAGAAGAACAACGAGACAATCCTAGTGTTTGACCTTGGTGGCGGTACTTTTGATGTATCAGGTATTTTGTTATCACATTACAATACAGTTCTAGACCTGCTGTGGGTTTTTGCATTTAATTGAGGTAGCAATCAATTTTCTTATCAGGGTATGGTTATGGTTGAATGTCTTTCTTTATTACTTTATTTTATTCTTCTTCTTTTCTGTCTGCACAGTTCTTGAGGTTGGTGATGGAGTGTTTGAAGTCCTTTCTACATCAGGAGATACTCATTTGGGTGGTGATGACTTCGATAAGGTTTGAATGGTGTTCCTATTGATAGTCAGGATAATCTATGAAGTTGTGGTCTGGATGAATTTACTGATAAGATAATATGTGCAGAGGATTGTTGATTGGCTTGCTCAAAGTTTCAAGAATGATGAAGGGATTGATCTTCTGAAGGATAAACAAGCTCTTCAAAGGCTAACTGAAACTGCTGAGAAAGCTAAAATGGAACTTTCATCTTTGACTCAGACAAACATCAGGTATGTCATTTTGTATATGTGAAACTAATCAATGCATAGACAATACAAATCACCCTTCCTGGCTTTATTTTGTACTGATCAAATTTTGTTCTATCCAGTTTGCCATTTATTACTGCCACTGCAGATGGGCCTAAGCATATTGAGACCACTCTTACAAGGGTCAAATTTGAGGAGCTGTGTTCTGATTTGCTTGACAGGTACTTATGCAGTTTATTTTCCTTCTGATATCATATGACAAGGAATTAATGATCCTCTGCAGACTTTTTCATCTGTTTATTGCTTCTATTTTGTTGTGGTGATGCAAGCCAAACTTTGTCTGAGCTTATCAAAATGTATTTCCAGGCTAAAGACACCGGTGGAGAACTCTCTGAGGGATGCAAAGCTTTCTTTTAAAGATCTTGATGAGGTTATACTTGTCGGTGGATCAACACGTATCCCTGCTGTTCAAGAGCTTGTAAAAAAGATGACCGGAAAGGATCCTAATGTCACAGTGAATCCTGATGAAGTTGTTGCCCTAGGGGCTGCTGTTCAGGTATCTTTGTTCCAACAGTGTCTTCTTGCCTTCATTATTAACCTTCTGCTGAGTAACTGCATGATCATGATTATTATGCAGAATTTATATGATTACATATTTATAAGCATGTTTGTTTACTTAAATTTGAAATTATGTACCCACCTTAATTAACATTATTATATCCCATCGTTGGCTTGTAGGCTGGTGTTCTGTCTGGGGATGTAAGTGACATTGTATTATTGGATGTCACTCCATTGTCTCTTGGTTTAGAAACTCTTGGTGGTGTGATGACAAAGATCATCCCTAGAAACACAACTCTACCTACTTCCAAATCAGAGGTTTTCTCAACCGCTGCAGATGGGCAAACCAGTGTGGAGATTAACGTCCTTCAAGGTGAACGAGAGTTTGTGAGGGACAACAAGTCTCTTGGAAGCTTCCGTCTGGATGGTATTCCCCCTGCACCCCGAGGAGTGCCTCAGATCGAGGTAAAATTTGACATTGACGCTAATGGTATTCTCTCTGTCGCCGCTGTTGATAAAGGCACTGGAAAGAAGCAAGACATCACAATTACTGGTGCTAGCACCTTGCCAAGTGATGAGGTATGTTTCATATAATTGTAATATCTAATTGGTTACACTCTTGACTCCTGGGTTTGTGAATGCCATTATTCTTATTCATGTGACAAGCAAAATGGTTGAATAACTGATGTAGGTGGAGAGAATGGTGAGTGAAGCCGAGAAGTTCTCAAAGGAGGACAAGGAGAAGAGAGATGCCATTGATACCAAGAACCAAGCAGACTCTGTAGTTTACCAGACAGAGAAGCAGTTAAAGGAACTAGGTGAGAAGATTCCAGGTCCTGTTAAAGAGAAGGTGGAGGCAAAATTAAAAGAGCTTAAGGATGCTATAGCTGATGGTTCAACCCAATCTATTAAAGATGCTATGGCTGCCCTTAACCAAGAAGTGATGCAAATTGGGCAGTCACTTTACAACCAACCTGGTGCTGGTGGTCCTACCCCAGGTGCAGGTGCCGGTCCTGCGCCCGGTGCTGAGACTGGAAGCCCATCAGATTCGAGCAAGGGACCTGAAGATGATGTGATTGATGCTGATTTCACTGACAGCAAGTGAGGAACTCCCTTGTTTTTTTTGCCCATGTTTTAAAATTGTGTATAATAATTTGATTTTGTGCGGGGAGTGGATATGGGCTTATGTTTGTTTGCAGTAATTTGTTATGTTTCACGGGAAATGACTGAGAATTGTTTTAGGAATATAGGAGAGGACAAAAATGAGACCTATGTAGGCAGTATGCGATAATAGTTAAATTATGGGCGTTAAAGCTTGATCAGGGTGATTGTTTAAAGGTGTATCTTTTCAGCCTAATAATTTGATGAATTGTTCAAATTTTAGTTTTTACAATTTGGTGTCTACTGAATGTATGTTCTCATGGAAAATTTGGTCTAGTTTTCTGTTTCTACTTGTTCTGGAAGAATGTTCTGATTATTTCTGGAGTAGTTCGTGGTTCTGATTTTACCAAGGGTGAATAGGAAACTTATGTTGATTTGACATGTTAAAAGTACTTCCGATTTTAGGAGCACTCGTATTTTACTTTTTTTTTTCCATTAAATGGAGACGTTCTACATCTTGAACTTTCTTGTGATTGGTACAAGCTACAAAGAGCTTATTACGCATTACATCTTTCAGACATGATTATTTACTGAGATCATGCATAGTGGATGCATAGTGGAGATAATTGTAAAAAAATAATTACAGAGCCAGCACCTTATTTGGCAGTGCGAAAGGTTGAAGTAGTGAAATAAAAATAGAGAGAATATTTCATGATCAAGGTATTGATATGATATTGTATACCTAGGGTTAGCAAAAGTGAGCATTTGGATAGATTCTAATCCAAATTTTATTGGACTCTCGTAAATTTAAATGTCAACAAACCAGTCTTTAATGCTTGTTGATGTATTTGGCATCATGTTAATATTTATATTGTATTGTAATTGTATTGTAAACTAAGTAAAATCACTCGCGCTTTGCGCGAAATAATAATATTAAATATAATTATTTTAATTTCATAAAAATTATTAATATTAATAATATTAGAAGATATTAATTTAGTTAAAAATATAAAAATATATTTATATAAAATAATATCAGAAAAAAAATATTAATATGCTGGTAAATTTATTTTAAATTTTTTAATTTTTTAAAATTCTTTAACATACTTTATAATGGTTGAATTTTTCTCTTTTTATCAATTAATTTTTCCTTAAAAGTCAAATATGGTTTATTAATTATTTTACTTTTTTATTGTTTAGATTCTATTTATTCAATATTTTTAAATAATTTTTAAAAAAAATCAATTTTAATTTATTTCTTTAGATGTACAATTCATCTTTTATTTTAACTTATAAAATTTAATTTAATAAGATCACTTAAAATAAATTATATATATATACACACACGTATATATTATTAAACATTTAATATAAATTTTCTGTGTTTGATTTTATTTATGATTTTTTGGAATTAGTAACGTCCATTTTTTTTCCTCTCATAAAAGAGGTTAAATTTTAAATTTGAAATATTTTATAATTTTATATTTAACTTAGATTGGATAAAAATAAAATAAAATAATTTAATTTTCAAATATAAAATAAAAGAAAGTCAAGAGATATGACTTATATATATATATATATAATAATCGTAATTTATTTTTTTACCAATGTTAATGTTGTTTATTGACTATAAACGGTCATTGAATCAATTAAATAATTATAATCAAAGTTTACCCTATTTATAATTGAATAATAAAGTAATTGATGTGTTAGAAAATAATATTTTAGAAAAATGATTATGAATACTATAACAATCCTTGACAACTTACCGTATCAATTAAATAAAAAAATAAAAGTTATTATAATATTTTTATTGGTAATGATAAAGAAATATCTATCTATTACTTAAAATTTCACCAAATAAATTTCAGTATATTCTTAAATTAGTGATGAACGACCATTTTTATTTTAATTGAATTGTTAACCTAATATGTAAGAAATGTGGTATGGAATTAGAAGTTAAATTTAACCTTTTATTTATTATTATTTATTTTTTTAAGTTGATCAACTAATCTAACTAATTGATTTTTAGTAAAGTACATTAAAAAAAAATAACTATTAAGTATAATTTATTGATAAATATTCTTATTCATAATCCTATCCAATTTGAAATATATGTAATATATATATATAAAATGTATTTTAAGTTTTAAAATTAAAAAAGTCAATTTTGTTTTAATTATTATTTATTGATAAGTGAATATTTTCTCGATAATAATAATTTTAGTTATGGAAAAAATTATTAATGAAATAATAATATAATTAAAATATAGTTAGAGGTATTATTTATGTTAGAATGTTTTTAATAATACTCATCGTGATTGTAAAATATAAATCAAATTTTAATTTTCATTAATTAAAATTAAAATATTGCTAACCCAAACAAACAAAATGTCAAATTCAATTTTAAAATAATATTTAGCTAGAATTTATAATTTTATTATTCATAAATTTATTTTTAATCTTGATTTTGATGAACTCAAATAAAATAGCAATAAATTTATTAGAATAAAAAAGGTAAACAAATCGATAAAAGAAAATATAATAATAATTTTATTCCTAATTTCAAGATGCTTTCTTTATATATTCTCATAAATCTCATGAAAATTAATAATTCAATAAAAATAAATCTTTAAGTGAAAGAAAGTAAAATATTTCATTATGTAAAAAAGGCTCAAAAAATATATATATTTTTAAAATTCGTAGTAATATAAATATATATATATATATGGATTTTCACAATTTCAAAATAATTAAAAATAATAATAATGCTTATAAGAATAAAAATATATAGAAAAATATAAACAAATAATAAGAAAAATATAAATTAAAAAAAGGAGGAAAGAGAGATCACCTCTTGGTTCGATGAAGATTTGGAAATCTAGAAAATCCCGAAAATATCATAATTGCTAACATAATAAAAATACAAAATAAAAAGAAAAATATATATATGAGTAGCGAGTCACCTTACAATTCTTGGAGTATAAATAAAAACCATTGAAGTTTATAATCTCAATATATATATATATATATAATTGCATATAAATCTAAAAAATCATATCAAAATATGCATAGGGTGAAAAAAAATATTACGAATGATGAATTTAGAACTCACCGCATTGTTTTTTTTTTTGAGAGATTAAATATTTTAACATCTAAATTTAAATATACCACAAAATTAAAATTAGAATAATGAAATTAGATTAATTACAAAATTTGTATATTTGAAAAAAAAAATTGTATAAAAATACTGAAATTCCAATAATAATAATAACAAAGAAATATAAGAAATAACATTACTCTTTCTTCTCTCTCTCATTCCTTGAAGGCCTTGGAAGATCGGAAGAGAAAAAGAGATCATCTTAATCAAAAGAGAAATGAAATCGAGTGAAGATATCATAGGTAAGAAATGAATTTTATAATGAAAAAAATAAAACGTATGCGAGACTATTGAAATGAAAAGATAAATATTTAATTGAAAAAATAATGTAATATTTTAAATACGTTTTTATGATAATTTTTATAATATATCCTTAATTGTTTAATAATATCAATATTAATACTATCGAAAGTTAATAAAATATGAAAAGACGTGATAAAACATTATATAATTGATGTAAAATTAATAACTTCCCATCTTCTTTTTTAATATTCTTTTTTGAAATTTAATGGTTTTAAAATTTTGTGAAATATTCTTAACCTATTCTTTTCAATTTTCAAGAAATAAAATATACAATAGAAGAAGATAATAGCACGTGTTTGATTCGCAAAAGTCTTCAACTACGAAAACATCCCATTTTTGATGTTTTTCTAACAAAAGGCAAGCTCTCAGCGATGCCACGTCATTTTTGTGGGACCCGCTGAGAGTTCCGCTTTATATATATATATATATATATATATAGATTGCAAAAAAGCATAATAATCATACATAATTTTCCGTATTAGTTAAATAAAATAAATTTTATTATAATATTACAATAATATTAAATTGGTGAAAGATTTATTTATCACTCAAACTTTCTAAATTAAATATTAATAATGGATTTAATTATTTATGTATAAGAATGATATAATGAACGCTAATAAACAAATGATGCACAAATAATAATAAAATTGTTGTAATTGTTTAATCCATGAGAATTTGGAATAGGTGAATTACAATAACTAAATAGTTATGATACCAAATCGATTAATTTTAAAAAAGCAAAATGCTCCCATAATCATTTCCCATGTTACATCCGAACATAAAAATGTATCTACATAATAAAGAGAATAATAAGAAAATACAATTTAATATTAATAATTTTTTAAATTACTATTTAAATAAATATTTTCATTAACTGATTTTAGACCAAATATCTTTGATTTGAGAAATATAATAATTATAAACAAATATAGCTAATTTTTTTGGTACTATTCTAAATGTTTATCAAATAGTGTTATATATATATATATATATTTAAAAAAGTAACTATATTAAATTCATAAAAAGTTTTAAATAAAATATTAGAATATTTTTAATTATAATTTAGAATCAGTTATTCATTAAATTATTTTTTAATTTAAATTTTGATGGATTCAAAAGAATGAATATAAAATTAATTAAACAAAATTAAGTTACAAAGATTTATAATATAATTGAAGAGAGAAATAATACAATAAATTAAAGAAGAAAAAATATTTATTTAATGAGAAATGAACCTTACCATATTATATATATATATATATATATTTGAACCCTAACACACGAGGAGATAATAAAATATAAGAGAAAAAAATATAATATTTAAATGAATATCAATTAAATATATATATATATAATAAGCATCACGGAAGTAAAAAAAAATATTAAAATAAAAAGATATCTAGTATATAACCAACAAAATCATAAACAAATAAAAATATGAGTAGGAGGAGGAAGGGTAAAAGATGGGACATACCTTTGAATTTAAAAGAGATTCGAAAATTCATATATTAATATATCTGCAGATTAAAAAGATTGCAAATAAAAAAATCATTTTACAGAATAAAAAATAAATCATAAAAAAAATATTAGTAAAATAAAGAAACCGAGAGAGATGAACAAATTAACTAATTTGAGAGAGATTTCAATATTCCAGAAGTGAAATTGAATGGAACAATGGTGTGAAAGTACTTTTTATAGTATAAAAGGGGGAAAATGAAAAAATAAACCGTTTTATAATCATCTTATTATATCATTATATTTATGTATTTTAATTGTCTCGATATATGAAAAGATGTATATATTTAATGCGTGGAATGCATATCTTTTAAAGAAGAAGATAGAAAGTCATATATTACATACAATTTTCATTTATTAGTGAGAGAATCTCTTAGCATCTTAGAAGGCCAATACACGTGTCATCATTCAATTGGCAAAATATCATCAAAATTCAAAAATCCTTGTTTTCACTGTTTTTCAACCTAATAGCGAACTCTCAGCGCTGCTACGTCAATTTCGTGGGACCCGCTGAGAGTTCCGCTTTATATATATAGATTGTATATTTTATCGTAAATAACTCTTCTATATAGTGGAAGGTTTTAGGTTTAAAAAAAAAAGAAAAATTATTGGATTTCACAAATTTGAGGTGTATAATCTATTTTAAAAATTAAAATTAAAGATAAATCTTTACCCACAAAATTAATGTCTAATTATATGCATTTTGACGAGATGTTGACCAAAGGTTGATTTGAATTTTTTATTATTTTATCTTTTACTACATTTACATTCGTTTTATAGTGTTCAACCCTTCTATACCTAACTTAGCATCTAATAAATTGAACATAATTAAATCTACAAAAATCAATACCAATTTCTCTTGTTGAAGTAATCAAAACCATTTTCCAAAACTAAAAATAGCTAGATATACAATTAAAATAGGAAAAAATACCTACTTCACTACAAAACTATCAAGGTTTGTTCTATTGAACCACTCAACTATAAGTTAGTCACTTTTGGTCATCCAACTATTAATTTTTATTACGGAGATGTCAGAACGTGTTCGCACGTTCTCAAATAGGCGCGTAAAGCCGAAAAATCCATTAAATTTAATTTAATTTATTTTTAAAGTAAAATAAAAAAATAAAATAAAAAATAAATAGCAAGTGTGTGCGACATCGTTTTAAAATATATAAACACATCTTGTATTCTCCTTGTATTCTCCTTTTCTCAAACAAACATCAAAATCCACTTTTCTCTTTATTCTCTCGACAATCAACTCACAATATTCTCTTCTTTTCTTAGACTAAACACTGACACAAGCTTTCTATTTCAGTTTGTCACCATCGTGCATCCTGGTCACCATCATGCATCCTGGTCACCATCATGCATCCTGGTGTTATACAGAAGCAGAACAAAAGTGAACTCATGATCAAAAGTGAGAAACCCTAGACTATCCTTAACCGATAGGTGTAATTTTAATCACCATTGTGGACACTACGAAGTCGGCGTTAGCTGCAGTTACAGGTTAGTTATTGAATTTCATAACAGTACAAGTTTGATATTGTATTTTGTTGGCTTTTGTCTTGATGTCTTACATTTTATTTATTCGATTGTCAAATATGGAATCCCATGAATGCAGACTTTTGTTATTGTATTTTCTCTTAATATGTGTAACCATTTATTTATCCAATTGTTGGTTCTTGATTCACATATACGGACAATTGATACTTTGTTGTATTGTTCTTTGTTTGGATGAGTTTTATTATTGTTTATTCAGTTGTGGTGGGGATGTATTGACTGCAATAGTTTACTAGATATGAATATTTAACTTGATACATAGTGATCGGTGTACGTATTTGGTCATTGGAAGTATAAAGCGTGAACTTTAGGGGATTTTGTGGTCTCTGGATTTTTTTTTAAAAGTGCTTTACTCATTATTTATTGCAATGGTTACAACTCTACTATTTTTTGTGAGTGCGGGTTAAGATGAAAAACAAATACATTAGTTTAGTTGTGCGTCATAAAGGAAGTTGGGTTGACAGTGAGTATGTGTCTCGTAGAGGTAGGATAAAGTATTACAAAGGAGGTGTACCCACAACAAGTGAAGAAAAATTAGATACTGACCTCTTATCATATCCAAATTTAATGGCTTATGTAAAGGAGTTAGTCAAATTGGAGAATATAGGGGCTATTTATGGTAGGGGTGTTCAAACGGATCGATCTGATCCGGTCCGGTCCATTAAGCCGGATATCCGCACCTTCCGGATCGGTAAAAATTCATTCCATATCCGGTCCGGAAATTTACGGATATCCGGACTCCGGATATCCAGAAATACCGGATCAGATCACCGGATTATCCGATGGTAATAAATTAATAAATTTATCCAACAAATAATAAATTAAATTAAAGTATAACATTAACCAAAATAATTTAAAAACAATTCTACTACGTTGTCAAAATGTCAATCTTTCATAATATTGAATGCATTCAGTTTTTATTTAAAAAATATTATGGATTAGACATTTTTAATTAAAGTCAGATTAAAATATATATATTTATTACATTAACCGAATTAAATCAATCTTTTATTTAAAAGCCGGATATCCAAAAATATAAAATCATATTCCATATCCGATCCGCCTTTTTCCGGATATCCGGAATATAAATTACCGGATCGGATATCCACTTTCCGGATCGGATCACTCCGGATCGTGGACGGATATTACGGATCAGATATTTATGAACACCCCTAATTTATGGTAGGGTTAATGGAGAGGGTCCATGTGTGAAATTTATAGATGATAAGGCTGTTATTGAAGTTGTCAAGCTGTTAAAAGATGGAGATCGTCTCACCATTTTAGTTGACCATAAAGTAGAGCAGTTATATGATATGATTACCACACAGGAAAGTTTAGGAGATGAATTTATCTCTATACATAAAGGTGTTGAAAAAATAGCATCTTCACATGACAAGGTAGTAGAAAACGTTGTCTCTACAGGTTGTGAAGTTGAAGATGAAGGTGTTGGTAGTGCTAAAATTTTGGGAGATGAAGTTGTTACCATAAACGAGAATGGTAGAGAAGAAATAGATAATCTGCAGAGGGATAAGAAGGAAAATAATTTTTGTGATGAAGATGATGAGTTCTTCAATCTTGAGGTGGGTCTGCTTAGTGATGATGAAGAAGAGGAGCTGCAAGCTGCTAGGAAAAAATGGCTGACTTTAAAGCTAGAGTTGAGGTAAATAGCAAGACTGGTGATGATAATCATGAAGAGTTGGATGTTGAAAATGATGTGTTGGAAGGTGAAGATGAAGATGGTGGGTCAGAAAATAGTTCATTATATTATGACTTAGATGAGATTGGCAGTTTTTATACTAATACAGATGATGAGGATATTCGTGATGATGCCTTAAGAAGACACAGCACTGAAATCAAGTTCGATGCTAGCTCAGAAATTCCAGTTTTTTGTGTGTCTATGGCCTTTGAGAATGTAAGCCAAGTTCGGTTTGCAGTTGCAAAATATGCAATCAAGAAAGGTGTAGGTTTAAAGTATTATACAAATTAAGCAAAGAGGATACGAGTAAAATGTAAAGAGAAGTGTCCATGGCTATTGTACATTGGCACCCGCAGTGCAGAGGATGATACTTTGATTGTGAAGACGTATTCAGCAAAACACCATTGTGTTTGAGTTAACAAGAATAAAATGGCTAGGAGTACATTTTTATCCACTTTGCTTCGGGATAGGGTGTGTACGCAACCCAATATTACAATAAAGGATCTCAAAGCACTTTGTAAGTTAATATATAGGGTCAATGTTTCTATGTCCACATGTAGGAGAGCAAAGAAAAAAATTTTGAGCAATACTCTTGGTGCTTTCAAAACCCAATATACAGATTTGGTTGATTATGTGGAGGAGGTGAAAGCTACCAATCCTGGGACATCTTGTGTTTTAGAATCATTAGGAATAATGAGAACAATGTTAGAAAGTTCAGAAGATTTTATGTGATGTTTGATGGATGTAGAAAAGGATGGCTTGGTGGTTGTAGACCAATACTTGGATTGGATGGTTGTTTTTTGAAAGGGCCAGTAAAGGGACAAGTGTTGGCTGCTGTTGGTAGGGATGGAAACAACCAAATGTTTCCATTGGCTTGGGGTTTAGTTGAGCTGGAGACTAAAGATAATTGGGATTGGTTTTTAACTTGTTTGCAACAAGATTTGGATTTAGGTGATGGGAGTGGATATACCTTCATATCAGACATGCAAAAGGTACTATTTAAGTATTATATTGAAGTGGTTTAGAATTCTAATATTATAGCTATTACTTGTAATATAATTGTGACTTGTTGCATATGTTTATAGAGATTGATAGAAGCAGTGAAAAATGTATTACCAAGTGTCTATCACAGAATGTGCGCTAGACATATATATGCAAATTGGGCGAAAAAGTGGAGGGGAGACGAACAAAAACAAGCATTTTGGAGGTGCGCAAAATCAAGTTGGAAAGAACAACTAACTGAGAACATGACAAAATTATCTGAACTTGGCGATGGGATAGTAGAGGCACTTTTAAAAGATTATCCGATCCACACATAGACGAGGTTATGCTTCACAACTGATTGCAAGTGCGATGTAGTTGATAACAACATGTCTGAAATATTTAATGGTTGGATTTTTGAGCCAAGATGTCTCCCGATTATCTCGTCTTGATGGAATAAGGTCGCAAACAATGAACAGAATTAGGAAAAAGAGAGAAGAAGTGAAGAAATGGATATCTAACATAAGTCTAAGGGTGTTAACTAAGCTAGAGAAGAATAAGGAAGAAAGCTTCAATTGGTATAATATTTTTAATGGGGATGAGGGGTTTGAAATTACCAGCATTTACAATTCAGCAAATAGGCATACGGTATATCTTACTTCAAGAACGTGTACATGTAGAGAGTGGGATATACTATCTCTGCTATTCACTATATTAATAAGGAACCAGAAGCCTATATCGATCATTGGTATAAAAAAGAAGCATATCTAAAGACCTATGCATTTGTGTTGCAACCTATGAGAGGAAGGAATATGTGGAGTAAATCAGGATGTGAGCCAATAGAGCCACCAGCTTTTAGACCGATGCCTGGAAGGCCAAAGAAGAATAGAAGAAAGGATAACGATGAGCCTAAAAAGGTTAGTAAGCAATCAAAGAAGGGTATTAAAATGTCTTGCCGCTTATGTAAACAAACTGGACATAACTCCAGAAGATTCACCTCAAATAGTCAAGTTGATAAGGTATGTTCACTGTCTTGGCTCTAAAATTCATTTAATATATTCTCTTAACATGTGAGTAAGTATTTTGTTTGAAGGATAATTGTCACGTCCATAAATAGGGACAAATTAAAACTTATTTTGTTATTTGACTGATTTTGAAAATACTTTTGACATGGGGAAATTTTTGAATTAAAAGAACTCTGGTGGGCTTGTTTACAATTTATCTATGGTTAGGTGAAAACCTAGGTTACCCCACCAGCAATCATTCAGCCGTCAGACCAATTTTTTCTCTTTTCTCTCAACTTTGAAAAACTCAAACAGAAACTCTCTTTCACTGTTACATTGGTTTTTGTTGTCAATCTGAAAGTTTCCATTAAACCTATTCTTCGAGCGTGAAGGTAAGTTCATATGTTCATGATTATTTTGGGTCTATTCTTCAATGACTCTTCTGTTCTCAAGTTGTAAACCCTAACCTTCGAGTTTCTGGTTTGAATGAGTCTGTTTTTGACTTTGGGTTAGAGTAGGAGAACGTCAGCCGGAGTAGTCCTGCTGTTGGATTAGCGTATTCGGTTAGTAGCCATATTGAAGCCCCCACTTATGTCTGTTATTGTCTATTAAGTGCTGCATTAACATGGACTAAACTTAATGTATACTGAAATTTGAATCTGGACTCTGTGATATACTCTGATATTGTTGTTCATCTTACTGATAAAGGTTATTATGTGAACTGTTGAAATATCTGTTGAATGCTGAAAGCTATACTCTGTTATAATCTGAAACTAAGTCCTGTCTAAAGTATGATAGCGATAAGGCCGCCATGCCGTAGGGATATTAGATATATACATCGATACGTGAAAACGTACAGGCCTTGAATGCCTTCTGGATGTGACAACATCAGACCTTGTTGCCTTCTGAATGTGACGACATCAACTTTGTCTGGAGCTTTGCTCAACCTTTCTGGGATCCTTGATCCATTTGTCTGGAGCTTTGCTCATAAGTAAGAGGTCTATGACCTATTTTCTGTTCCTGATTTTGTTATCAAGCTAAAGACAGGCAAATAATTTGTAATCTGATGTTTTTTGTGTTTCATAAGAACTTGCTAAGAAATTTCTGAAATCTGATGCATATTGAATGCATAATCTGGCATCATCTGTTAAGTTCTGTAACCTGCATGACAAGCTGATATACTCTAGTATATCTTTCTGTCATTCTCTGAAAAATCTGATGTCTGATATGTAAACTGGTATATGATCTGCAAATCTGAATTTTAAGTGTACTGTGAACTGTTATGAATGCCTTGATGATTTCTGAATTGAGCTACTTACTAATACTGGGTTAACATGCTGCCTTTAGACTGACTATTGCCTAATTGGATAATTTGAAGAAGATTTAAAAGTTGAAATTAAAACGAGTTAGACTTAGGCGAAATTTTGATTACTCAGCCCAAGTCATCGCCTAGACTAAGTATAGAGTTGGCAAAGTCTTTTTATGTTGCCAGTGTCTTCACCTTGTGGTCAGCGAAATCTTGATCCTACGTCAGAGTCTATCGCCTAGCTAAGTAATAAGTTGGCAACATCCTGTGTCCATCGCCTATTAATCTCGCTAAAAATTAGACGATACCCATTTTTGAAGTTGAAATCTCGCCAAGTTACTTCGTTGGTATCCAGGCGAAATTTTCTTAAATTTTAATACTTCGCCAAATGCCTTCGCCAATATTTAAAAGAAACAGTGTATTAGTCATTGGTTTTCGCCAAATACCTCGCCAAAATTGCTAGACGAGACTTTTCCTTTTTAAAAATCATTGCCAAAATCCTCGCCTAAAAATTGAGGCAAAATATTTTTATATTGCCAAATAAGTCGCCTAAATTGAGGCAAAATATTTTTATGTTGCCAAATAAGTCGCCTAAGTTAAGGCAAAATATTTTTTTTTATCTTGACAAACAAGTCGCCTAAAAGTGAGGCTAAATGTTTTTATGTTGCCAAGAACAAGTCGCCCAAAATAAATTTCAGTGTAAAAAGATCGCCAGTCAGCCTCGCCATAAACCAGGCGATAGAGTCTTCTCAGCAGGTAAGTCATCGCCTAACAGAAATTTCAGGATTTGGCACTAAAGGAAATCATCGCCAACTTCCTCGCCATGGATTGAGGTGAAATACAAACATATCGCCTAAACATTTCGCCAAGACCCATTTCTTCGCCAGATTTCTTCTAGATTTCTTCATCTTGATTTCCCTTTCCGAAAAGTTATTATAAGCATGATTCGGACTTCAAACGAATAAGTTATGACTGTTTTAAATTTAGAGCATTTATAGAGCATAATTAATCTATTTAATCATTGTTAATGGTATCAGATTCATTTGTTACTCCTTAAGGAACCTATTAAGCTTTAGAACCTCTCTGAGTTGTTTGAAATCTTCTGTACTCTTCTGTTTCCTTCTGTTTTAAGCCTCTGTTTGGCCAGGTAAGCTGCATAAGTTGTGTGTTCATGCTTAATTGTTAATTTAAGAAGCATTGTATGTATGTGGATGTTGGGCATTGGCTTACTAACCAGACATTCGATAGTCTGACCCTGTTGTTTCTTTATTTTTGTTTTGTATGTTAATTTTCCTGATCGGGATGGAAAATGCTGAGTTCAGACAGTCAGGTGGAATAGCAAGGCACACATATATCACTCAATGCATCAGTTCTGACATTGGTTTTCAGATTTGCTTCCGCATATATTATGTACTGAACTTTTAAGTTTTATTAAACTATTTCAGTTGTAACCAGATTTTGAAACATTATATTTTCGATTTCTAATGATTTTGTATTCAGATGATTTTAAGTTAAGTATTTGATTAAGTATCCAGTTTATCATTTCATTGTCAGATTTTACTATTACAGTAATATAAGTTCTGTTTGGATATTTGATAGCCGTTCAATATAATTATAAGTATAATATGTATGTTTTCTGTCGCGACATCTATCTCCCTGCATTTGTCCGTAAGGCGGGGGTTTGGGTGTTACAATAATGGAAGAAAGAAGAAACAAAAAAAGTAAAGGGAGGTCGCGACACTAGTGGCTCAATCCCAACAAAAAGCTGAAGAGTTTGCTGCTACTTTGAAAGATACACTGAGTAAGACTCAAATTTTCAATATTGAAAATTAATTAAATATTATATAATAATATTTGTCTATTATGTTAAATTAATTATTGTATATGTAGGTGGTAAGAAAAGGAAACATGGTGCATGTGATGATAATTCTCAATCAACCAAACAAGGTAAATACGAAGTGATATTTTGAATTGTGGAATGTAGTTGAGCAGAATTAAAGGGTCTATATTGTGAGATTATATGTCATTTATCCATCTTCTATGTTAGCTTTCTTTGACAATTTGCATGATTATTGACAAATGTAGTTGGTACTACTCTTGTTAGTTTAATGATTTCATATCTTAAGTTAGAGATGGTTTATTATTCATTTTTCACTTCATAAACCTTCAAGTTTCATCCATAAGTTAGAGATGTTACTGAATCAATCACTCATCTGTATTCACTATTTAGATTCTTTTTTTCTTTAACGATGGAAGCATTTAATAATGCCTTTGGAAAGACATATCTGGAATTAGAATCTTCTCCTGATCATATAAACTTAGATGAATGAATTAATAAGTTATTGTTGGATTCTGATTACTACCTTGCAGACAACTACAACAATTTTAGGTGAGCATGATAAAATCAATCATTCAATTTAATATTGTTTTATCTTATGTTTAGAAAATGCAAAGTGGATGATTTAGTAAAAAAAAAAAAAACTCTTCCAAAAATTGACATTGAAACTAAAGCTCTTCCTTTTTATTTACAGGAACTGCAGAACAATTAAGATATATAGGTCAAACAGTAATGAAGGATTTAGGGATTGAAGGGCCTAGATTAATGTGGAAAGAAAGTTTAGCAATTACAAGTAGCCAATTACAAGAAACAAGCTATCGACGCGCATCATTGAAAGAAATGAATGAAATAAATGTTTGAACATTTAAGGAAGAAAACTATTATGAACTAGCATAAATAGACAATTTTTGTAAGAAATATATTTTGTTTTTCATCTCAATCTAACTATATTTAGTATCTTTGTTCAATGTTTTTGCCTGCATTATTTTTCTAATTTGTGAGGTTTCATCCTACATCATTCCTAGTGTATATGTTTGAAAACATGATATTTAATGTCATAAAATTTCAATTCAACCGAGAACATTACAACCTATTACAATCCAACAATAATCAATGTGCTCGGAAAAGAAAAAAAACAACCAGAGCAGAAGAACATTACAACCAAAATGTGAAAAAAGAAAAAAATAACCAACGCAAAAGAACATACAACCAAATAGCACATACAACAAAAATGCGTAGATCTTATCTTCCTATTGCTCTAAATTCCTACAACACTTGTTTAGTATCGTTTTACCACAACTATGTCAAACAACAATACCAATAAAAACATTACAACTCATTTATACACCTTCAATTCATGTTTCACCTCTGCAACCTCCATCTTGATACTTGTTAACTCCCTATTTATGTAATAAAAGACACAATCATCAAATAAGAACATATATGCAGAATTGAACAACCCAACAAACAAAAATGATAATGTATATCTGATACTCACATCTCCAAAATTTTTTTCCAGAATTTCTATTAGTCTTCGAGATCCACAATTTAGGACTTCCACCATAAGCACACTTAAAATATTTGAAATCTCTAGAGCAGTCTCTACAACTAATTCTTCTGTAAAATCTTCCATTAAATCTTCGAGCGACATTCTTCTACCTTGAGCATATTCATGAGAATACGAGAATGATTGGGATACCATTGTCTTACCCTTTCAATTAGGTATCTTCAAGCTACGAACCGTCTTTACTATCAATTGCTATGAACTATTTTTACTCTCAAACTATAAAGTTTACAAAATCGAGTTGAAGTAATTTGTTTTAACCCTAATCGTAATATTTTATATTATTTTGTATTTTATTTTATGTTTAAAAAATTCATATTAAAAATAATTAATAAACGTCGTTAATGGAATCGTTAACTCAAGAGTGCGTTGAAGAAAAATTAATAGTTGGGTGACCAAAAGTGACTAACTTATAGTTGAGTGGTTTAATAGAACAAATCTTGATAGTTTGGTGGGAAAGTAGCTATTTTTTCCATTAAATAATATGATAATATCAAATTATTTACAAATAATTTGGTTATATCATATATATAATAAAGCATAAATAAACATATTTCAATTACATCATCTAGAACTGTAAAGTTAAGTCTAAATACCGTTTAATCAAACTACAAATTAGAATTAACAGATATATAAATAAACTGATAATCATATTTTGAGTTAAGAAATTCATTTTTCGCATTTAAGTACAATGAATGGATCTTCTTAATCTAAATTAGGATATACTTTCTTTTCTGGAATGCTACTTGATAAAATAAAATATAAAGTAAGTAGGTACTCAAATAAATAGATTGACAAAACGAATTGAACTTTAAAAATTACTTCATATCACAAGTTGGAGTCCAAATCCTAATTTGTGCACGCACGGATGTCTCTAATTATTTGGATTTAATTTCCTGCGATGAGAACTCAAAACCTACTAGCACTAAAAGCATACTCAAAAGCCACCGTAGATAGTGAAATAACTATAATATTTATAGCAACTTTTGATGTAATTGGAAAATTACTTTCATTCGATCTCCATCATTAAAAAACATCAAACTCTGGAGAATTAGTTTGAGCTTCTTTCTCTAAATATTTATCCAATTTAGACATTTTTTTATACTTTTAATTATATTAGCTTTATACCTCTTGAACTCTTCATCATCCATTCATCACATTACAAGCAAGTATGTATACGAATCACCAATTTATTCCGGCAAGATTGTATTAATTGGATTGTTTAAACTTATACTAATTCATCAAATTCATAATCAATTCAAACATTTTACTTCGTAGATTATGAGTGTTCAAACTATAAAACTTAGCAAAATAGAATATCAATTATGGTCAAAAAAATGTTGTAACCTCCATCACATTAGGTATATCATCTCAATATTTTTCAAATTTAATGAGCATATATATCTCCATTACTTGTTTAAAATGTAACATAATTGTTAATGACATCCTTCATTTTATAAATCAACTGAAATACAATATTAGCGGTAAGATATTGGGTACCTAATAGTAGAAGAAGCAAACATACAAAATAAAGTTAGAAATAGAAGCAAAGTAATTGACACAACCGATACATGCTTATCTTATTATTATAAAAATATAGTGTACCCCTAAACTATCCATCACAATTACTTTACAAATCTGGAAGACTATGAGAAATTTGCTTATCCTCTGACTCAAACGGAGGATTTAATGTATTTCTTTCAGGACTATAACCAATAATAGTGTGTGGAATTATGACGAATTCAAATGTACTCTGATATCTAGAATTGATTTGTAATTAGGAACAAACTCGAAGACTATTTTGGATCATAGTTGATTAGGAATATTATTTCCTAAAGTGCATTCTAATTAGGAAAGAGATCCTTAAAATCATAAATAGGAAAATATCTTCTTAATGGTTTAAAATTACTTTATGATTAAACAGGCCCGGTAGTTTCCAAGAGCAAACAGCTCAATAGAACAGGGCCTTAATTCCAATTTTTAAAAAATAATAATAATAAAAATAAGGAAAATATTCTAATAAAATCAATAAATAAATGAAAACAACTACTACCTTTTCCTCTTTGTCTATTCATCTTCTCAATTTCAACTCTCAATCTCACCATAAATCAAATTGCCAACTCTTAATCTCACCATAAATGTGTATTATTTGGTTGAAAAACATATTGACTACTAGGGGTATGCGTGGGTCGGGATGTCCCGGATTTTTTAACATGTCCCAAAAATTTGGGAATTTGGGACGGGAATCGTCCATCGGGACGGGATTGGGATAAATATTTTATTCCCGAATTTAATTTGGATCAGGATCGAGACAGGATTTTTTCAATAGGGAATTCCCGAACCCGTCCCAAACTTTTAAAAATTAATATATTATAATATATTAATTTCATAAAATTATGATTTTTCTTTAACTCTAAATGTTATGATGTTGTATAAAATCATTAAACTGCTTAGATTAATAGTAAGGACAATTACATATCTATTTTAAAAATTATATTTATTTTATTTAATTTTTTTATGTATTCAATTTAGGAAATTCCCGAACCCGTCCCGAAATCTTCGGGACGAGACAAAATCGGGACATTAGATTTCGGGAACGGGAATGGGACACGAAATTCCGTCCCGATCAAAATTCGGGACGGGACCGGGACACATCAATTCCCGTCCTATACACACCTCTATTGACTACAACAAACAAGTTTTATAGATTCAAATAAGCTTAGAAAAAAAAAAGATTTTTTATTATTTATTAGGTATTTGTTATATAGACTCATTAATTTTTATGTTAAAAAATTAAGTAGTTATTAAAATTAAGGCCCCAATTCGTAACAAGCACAGGACCCCAAAATCCTTTAAGACGACCCTATGACTAAATAATCTAGTGTTATAAATACGATGTTTATATCTATTATTAGATATTTTGAGAGAATAATGTATATCTAGTTGGTTAGATTTAGGAAGTATTTGATTGGGGGGAACCATGGAGATTTTGAGTTCTAGGATCGAGTCCTGATATCCTGTGAAAGTCATATGGCTTGTGTGTAGGGGTGGACATAAAACCCGGACCGACCTAGACCGGACCGACTCAGACCGGACCGGGACCAACCCAGACCGGACCGAAAATTGCCGGTCCACGGTCCAAATGGTCTGGTCCGGTCCCCTCCCTCTAGGGACCGGACCGATTAATAATAATAATAAATATAGTTATTAAGTAAATTCATATTAATAATATAAATTAAAATACCGACTCAGACCGGACCGGGACCGACCCAGACCGGACCGAAAATTGCCGGTCCACGGTCCAAATGGTCTGGTCCGGTCCCCTCCCTCTGGGGACCGGACCGATTAATAATAATAATAAATATATTTATTAAGTAAATTCATATTAATAATAAAAATTAAAATACTTAAAATAAAATTAAATTCATATACTTAATTGGATGGCAAAATTTTAATATTTATAATAATATTTAATTAATTTAATTATATTAATTTGAATTTATTAAGGATAAAATTATTTTAGGTGAATAATTATAATATTATAAATTGACATTAAAATGGTGGTATTTAATTTATAATATTAGATATAATTTATATATAATTTTTTAAAAATTATTTTTAAATATTTTTTAAAAAAATTAAAAAATCCGTAAAAATTCAACCCGGTTGGACCGGATCGGACCGAGACCGGAACTGTTTGGGACCGGACTGATCGGTCCAACATTTTAATCGGTCCGGTCCGGTCCAAAATTTTGGGACCGATTATATTAACCGGTCCGAGTCTGGCAAAACCCGGACCACATCGGACCATGCCCACCCCTACTTGTGTGTGACACTGGGGACTAATGTAATTGAGTTAGAGAGTGAGAGAGTAATATTTTGGTTGTAATTATTACTTTATTGTTGTATAGTGAATTAGTCTCTTATCGTCCTAATGACCATGGTTTTTTTCCGTTTTGGGTTTCCACGTAAAACCTTATTTTTATTTTCTATCTCTATTTTCTTATCTCGTGTATATTTGTTTTATTTTGTGTTATCAATATTCGTCCCGCGACAATGGATCACTGTTTTTTCAACAAATAGTACTAGAGCTAGTCAAGTTTTTCCAACAAATATTTGAATCAGTCACTGCCTTATATTTAGGTTACTGAATTTCGAAATTTGACGATTTTACGAATGCATTTTAAAAACATCCTGATTTTCTATCTAGATTCAATGATAGTACTTAAAATTGAAAATACTATAAAAAAAAACTAAAATATGCATTAGTGGAAGTGTTCGGACGGCCTAATAAAGATTATAGATCTAATATGTATTAATTATATTAAATATTGTTAAAATAAAACTAAAATAAATATTTTAATTATAAAAACTAAAAAATTATATTATTAAAAAAATTACTATATAATAATATTTATTAATTTAATTAAAATATTTAAAATTATTTTATATTTTTTTCAATATTTATATTACGTTTAGAAAATTGTTATAAATAATTACTAAGAGATTATGCTTTATCAAGTTGAGGGCTCTAATTGGTAATAAACAAAATTAGGTGTTTAAATAAAAAATACTGTAAAGCTTAGGAATTAGAAAATAATTTGCCCTATAATTTATTTAAATGAGATTTCTAGTAATTATCTCACGCCAAATGGTCAAGAGGATCCAAGTCGGACCTGGCAGTTTAGTTCTCTGCCGCGACACTGCTATTCAGTTCACTCTGTCCAAGTTTGGGAACAATGGCTTCTCTATTCAAGGTAATATCAAGCTCTTCTACTTCTCTCTCCATTAATTTGATTGTTCACTTAACCAAAGACATTTGGTGTTGTCGGGTTTGGGTTTTTAGGATCAGACGAAGCTGTCGGCGTATCGAGATAGGAGATTCCCAGGGTCGCAAGAAGAATTTGAACATGCGCTGCTGACATCCACCACTGTATATGTTGGAAACATGTCCTTTTATACAACTGAGGAGCAAATATACGAGCTCTTTTCACGTGCTGGTGAAATCAAGAAGCTTATCATGGGTTTGGACAAGAACTCTAAGACTCCTTGTGGCTTCTGTTTTGTATTGTATGTCTCTCTCCTTCCCCCTCCTTTTCAATTCCGTCTTGCGTTTTAATTTGAAGATTATAATTTAGGTTTAACTTCCAGTGAAGGTTATTTGTTTGGTTTTTGAACTTAGGGTTTTGAAGGCAATTCTTTCTTTTCAATTTTATTGATTTCCTTTTCTTATCTGTCTGTTGTTAGATACTACTCTAGGGATGATGCTGAGGATGCTGTTAAATATATTAGTGGGACGATTCTTGATGACCGTCCTATTCGAGTGGATTTTGATTGGGGATTTCAAGATGGAAGGCAATGGGGCCGTGGTCGAAGTGGCGGGCAGGTGAGTTTGTAGTGCTTTTGGCGAGTTTATGTGTGCTTGGTGTAATGTTGTTTGGGGTTGGTTTGAATTGATTTCTGAACTATTGTATTTTGACCAGGTCCGAGATGAATACCGTACGGACTATGATCCTGATATCCTTTTCCTTGTGGCAGTAGTTTTATGATATTTATTACTTTTTTGTTTGATGAGTTGAACATCTGTTGCTGTTGTCTTCTTTGATACTTTGAATGAAATGTATGTTTAGTTCCTTAATGTGAAATACGCAGAGGAGGATATGGAAAATTGGTTCAAAGAGAATTAGAAGCACAAAGACAGCTTGTTGATTATGGTGCTGGCTCTTTGAATTCGTTTGGACCAGTTGTGCCACCTCAACAATGTAAGTTCCGGCAACCATTGACACTTCTTGAATCTTCACAAATTTACCGAATATTTTATATCAGCTCTTGTCACATTAGTTGTATGTCTATTTAAGCTTGGGATACTTGTGTGTTTTGACTTTTCAAAATTCCAGTTCCATGTACTAGACATTGATATTTTGATTTGATTGTGTTATTTGGAAATAAACCTAATATGTAGAGCGTTAATTAAAATGAGTTAAAAGTTTTATGCAAGCCCTACATGCTAACCTTGTGGTCTTACTAAAATATGGCAGCATCAATCATTATCATGTTAATGTATTTGGACAGATTCAACTATGTGGTTTACTGTAGAATATCATTTATTTTTCTGATGGTGAACCATTATTGATTACAAACTTTAAAAATGGAATCGCTTGTAATCGAAGTTTTATTATAATATGCATTTTTTTTAATATTATATTACCTCTTAAATTTCCTAGTCTGTTCATGTTGATTAAGAAGTACTCTCCTGTAATACGTTACTTGTACCCTCATGTAACTTTAGAATGGTTCCAGAATTAAAGAGAGCCAATTAAGGGATGGAAACACTTTTACTAGAAAGCATGGAATTTACTTGACACAGCAATGAGATTAGGGAGGACTGTAGACTTTTGTATTGAAATGTTCTGTGTGTTCATCTTTTATGATCTTTCTGGGATGTTCAGCTATTTGATTGCACATTTGGTCTTGAGGATGGGTATATTTTTGTTTACTTATGTTATAATCTATTTGTTTTGTCAATCATCAGACTATTTTGTTTGCTCTTTTACGAGTACTTTTGTGTTCAAGCTTACAATTTGTTTGGCTGCCAGTGCCTTTAAGATAGAAGTTAGTTTCAACTGCTTGTGGCATTTCATTTTGCAGATGGTCGACATAATAGAAGTCATGGTCATGGGGGCTCTCATCGCGATGGTGGTAGAGGTACTACCTTTACCGTCTAGTATGAAATTATACCTTTAACAAATTGCTATTCATTTACTAATTTTATTTGTCTGAACTACAATTTGAATACTTTTTTTTTTTTTTGGTTTAACCAGATTATTATCGAAAGAGACAGAGAGAAAATGATCGTTATGCTTCAAAGAGAAACTCAGATTATGAATCTAGGAGAAATTCTGATCATGAATCAAGACCGGTAAGTATTAAATGCTTGATCCAAATTATATCCAAGCATTTGTTGCCCCTAGAATATCACTAATTTTTCTGCATGAAGACTAAACGATTTCCTGATGAACATGACTTTTCCTGTTGAGCATAAGATGGAATCATAATACATTGGGGGTTGATCTTAAAGTAGAATAAAGGAAAAATGACTTAGGTTAATAAAGTGGTGGCTGCCTGTACTGGATTTTGTTTCACTACCAATTCTTTCTGTAGCCATAGAGTTTTTGGAATTCTGTTTTATAATTTGTAGCTTGACATTTCTTCTAATGGAACAGGAGAAGAATCCACGATTTCGAGAAAGTGGCGACTCTGATGAAGACGAGGATGATGATAGGAAGCACAAGTCATAGCTGTTAACAACATTTTTGGTATCTTTCATGGTGGTGCATGGCAATTCAGCAACTGACCTGGTACAGGTCCACCTACTGTGTTATTTACAGGTCCACCAACTGTGTTGTTCAACCAACTTCAGAGCTACCAGTTTTCATTATAGAAATCTCATTTCTATGGTTAGTAGTTGTTTTGCTCTTTGAACAAATGTTGTAGGAAGATGTTTAAGGATTTTATGATGATATCTTTTTTATCTGAATTGAAATGTGTTTCCCCCAAATTTCTAGCAGTTTGCCTTAGGTATTACTGCAATTATCGAATACATCTTTAGTATTTAGTATTGAGATTACTTGTTCAAACAATGTGCTTGTTCAGTTACTATCCAATTAACCTTGGTTTCATAACACTATGGCTGAGTGTTAATTGCATTTACTGCTCAGGTCGACTGTAAACCGTCTCCACGAAGGTTGAATTGGTAGAGAGAATTTGAAGAAAAATTGTGTCTTGAGGGTCTAGGTTGAAAAATTGAAAAAATCCTAATCATTTGTCTTTTTCTTTAATAATTAATTTTTTAAAAAATAATTATTTTATAAATTTACAATTTTATCTTTTTATATTTTTTTTTTTGTTGAAAAGTACTGTATAAATCAAGAACTTTATTTATTATCTCTTTAATATATAAAAATATTAAATGGCTAGAGGTAATTTTGATTTTGGGTTATTTCCAAAAGCCACCCAATTTTTGAAACATTTTATTTCTAACATCTGGTTTTGCAAACTTATACCAAACTACCCCCAAAACCATCCCAAATTAAAACTACTAGTGGTTTTGGTGAGATGTGGGTGGTTTTTGTATTATTGAGTGATTTTTTGTATTTTTGAGGGGTTTTGCTAATTATTAAATTTTTTGTTTAATAATTTAACTAAAATTTAAATATTTTATTAAATAATTTAAATATTTTTTATTTAAAAAATTTTAAAATTATACTAAACTAAAATAAATTATTATATAGTTTAATACTTTTTAAATGTATGTTCAATGATTTTTAATAATTTTATTTTTAAAATTTATTAAATTAAAAAAAAAAATTATTATGCAGATTTAATCATTCTTATTTGGTTAAATAATCTTTAATAATTATTTATTTATTTTTTTTTATTTTTTAATTTATTGAAACATGCTGTAAGAGATTATTTAATTATAAGTATGTTTGAAAATTTATTAAAAAAAATTTATATTATTATTGTATTATAATTTTATAGGTTCTTAAAAATAAATATCAAAAAATAAAAAATATTTAAAATTGAAAAATAATTAAAAAATATTGATATATTTAATAGTTATTTTATTTTTGAGAAAATAAATATAAAAATAAAACTCAATTTTTCATGAAAAACTATTTGAATTAGATAATTTTTAGTTGTATGTATAGAATTAAAAATTAAAGGTTGAAAATAAAAATATTAAAATTATTCAGCTAATTAAATAAAAGAATTAAAAATTTTAAAAATTATTGATACAGGTTGTAGTTTAGTAAAAGTAAAAGTAAGAAATTAAAACTATAAATTACTAAAGTTAATGAATTAAAAATTAAAATTTCTAAAACTATAAAAAAATTATTTAAATTATTTAATAAAATATTTAAAAAATTACGAAAATTATTAAATCAAAAATTTAAAATTATTAAAACTAAATAACTAGTAAAACCTCTCAAAAATACAAAAACCCACCTATATTTCACCAAAACCACATACATCTCACCAAAACCACTAGTGGTTTTAATTTTGGATGGTTTTGGGGTGGTTTGGTATAAGTTTACAAAACCGGGTATCAGAAGTAAAATATTTCAAAAATTGGATGGTTTTTGGAAATAACCCTTTTGATTTTAAGACATATAGAATTTCAAAACCACCCATAAAACACTAAAACCACTCAAAAAAAAAAAAATACCAAAACCACTAAAAAAAAAAAAAATACTAAAACCACTAGTGATTTGAACTTTGAGAGTGGTTTTGCCAAACTTTTCAAAATTGGGGGTTTAAAGTGAAATGTTTGAAAAAGTGGGGTTTTTTTAGAAATAACCCATATAGAAAAAATAAAAACATTTATTAATATTTATTAAAATTCACAATTTGCATTGAAATCCACATTATATATATATATATATATATAAATTACAATAATATTTAATTATAATAAAATTTATTATTTTTTATTGAAAATTCAAAATATTTAATTATTTATTTTGAATATATATACATATATTTATTATAATAGGAACATAATAACTTTTAATTATAATAAAATTTATTTTTATTAAAAGTCACAATCATTTCATAACATTATCTATAAATTTATTAAAATTCATCATGTAAAAAAGATATATTTATAGAGAAGACATTTATGTAAAAAAGAGGAATTTTTTTAATATAAATTTAAATAAAAAACATTTTAATTTCAAATTTTTTAAAAAATACATAAATCACTTAAAATAAATGTCCAAATGCATTTAAAATTAAATGTCTAAGTCTGATAAAACAAACTACTCCTAAAAATTTTTAGATATACATGCGTATAAATCAAATTGAAATAATAATTAAAAAGTAAATACTTAAATTTTTTTAAAAAAAAAAATAATCAATAAAATTTATATCTATAAGTTCCATAAAAAATTAAAAAAAAAATTCAACCATCTTGTATTTTTAATTGTATTATGTTGTCCATAAAGACAAAATTATCTTTCATTTAATTTTTTTTTTGAGTGTCTTCACGGCTTGCCACTGACATTTTCAAATTAATTTTAAAATTTTATTATTGTGCACAGTGAGTTGACATATTTCTTCTTTATGATGACGCTTATTACTTCTATTCATTGATAACGAACGACTGTAGTAAATATATATATATATATATATATATTATCATAACTTTCTTTTATAGGTTGTTTTGAAAAATTATTTTGTAATTTTCCATCCTATTGGCATTTGATTTTAAAGAGCGCACCTCCTCTCATTGTGATGAGACATCACTACTGTTGAACAAGATTTATGTCACTATGGCTATGGAAGCATTATATTATTTGGTTTTAGATTAAAGCAATGCATGAATTGCTTTTTATTACTCTATGTGTAAATTGACATGAATTGCAGTTGCGAAAAGAATGTTTTTAAGTGATTGTCTTGTAGGTAATGTATAATTAATTGCTTGTGAATTGACATTAAGTTGTGTTAGATTTGAATTGATTGTGCAGTTAGTGCATATCTATTGAAAGTTGATGTGTGTGTTAAGTGGTAATGTGAATATAGTGGCAGTTAGTGGGTCAAAGAGGACAGGTGAACTGAAAGTACAAAGATGGGTCAAATGCTTTCCTTGAAAGGGATGATAACTCTTAACTTAGTAAGTAAATAGACTTTTATTGTCTTGCCCTAGAACTTGCTTTTGATCTTGAACCTGCTATCTCTAACTTTCCTGTTGTCTTAACTGATGAATTGCCCCGAGCGAGAGAGTAAAACATATGACATCTCAACGTAGTCTTCTTTTTTATGAGGTTGAGGGAACAAAGCAGTCTATTATAGGATTGGAAACTGGCACTTACACTAGAGTAGATTACTCTTTTTTCTTCAACTATATAGTTGGCAATTTTCACTGCAACTGGATGGCTAGAAGAAAGGAGATTAAGTAAATGTAATATATAGGTCCTTATTACAGAAGAAACTAACAACTGTAATTAGATCCCATACTAGATCAAACTCCAACACTTTCGAGGTAGGCTGAAAGAAGAGAAGGAAGAGTCACCGAAACATAAATATTGATATTCACGTATATTTCTAATTCATGTAATTGTTGACTGTTGCTTGTTTTATTACATATATGTTTTTGTTCACTTTGTAGTATTAATTCAGTGATAGCAATCAATTAATTTTACTCATTTCAATATTTGATTTTAGTATTTGAGTGAGTCGATTACATTACGGTGGTTTACAAATATATTACTGAGCATGTAACACCCGAACCCCTGCCCTGACAGATGGGACGCGGAGAGCGGATGTCACATGCTGATCGGACAGACAGATTAACAAACATGTCAAATATACGAAGCAGATACATAATTAAGAAACATTTATGATAAATTCTTAATGTTCAAAAGTGGTCCAAAATAGATGAAGTCAAATTGAAATACTCAAATTGTCTTATTCGAAAACAAATCCCAAAAGTATGCATCGGTTATACTTCTGAAAATAAATTCAAAATCAATAACATATGGATTCAAACCGAAAGATAGATGCCAGTTGATGCTTGAATGCTGACTCGTAAATGGTATCCTACTATCCCACCTGACTGTCTGAACTCCGCAATTCCATCCCAAAAGGGTTAAAAAAATATACAAAACAGAAATGAAAACAACGAAAGGGTCAGACTATCGATGTCTGGTTAGTAAGCCAATGCCCAACATACACATACGGAATGCCTCTTATTTAGCATAATAAAATATCACACATATATGCAGGTTAGTTAACAAACATTGGGTTACAGACAGGAGCAAACAAGTTGATTAAGAACTCCAATTAATCCCATTACAATCCCCTTTAAGTGATCTAGGTTAAGTGATTATAGGTTATTGCAATTACCGTCTGAAAGAGGCTTAAAAGTTATCAAATTATCTCAAGAGGAAGACCGATACCGAATTAAGAGTTCAGTATGCAGCCCGACATGTTATTCAGTCAGGGAGAATCACCAGAGTTACTGATTTGTATTTTGCTCGATTATGCACACTGGGCACAGTTTCAGCCTAATTCAAATTATGTCTTTCACTATTCAAGCTCTAGCAATCTAAGCGGGTCTATTCCTAACACCTACTGCCAGTTAGGAGTCAGAATTCCAAACTACCCAAAGGTTAGAACCCAAAGCATAAAGCGACAGACAGAAATCAAGCCATACATATCTAACATTCATAGACAGGTACAAAAACGCTTTCACGAATACAGTATTCGATTACCATATTATTAGGTGATGAACTTACTAGGCTTGTTTTTAGTTTAATTACAGAAATCGGGAACAGAAACAGACAGAGATAGGGTGAAACCCTTAGAGATGGATCAAAGATCTCAGAAGTGATGCCATTGCATCCAGACGTGAGCAAAGCTCCAAAAGTGATGTCGTCGCATCCAGAAAATGGGTTGGCAATCAGAGCCATTACATCGATGTATACATCTAGTTTTGCCTATAGCATGCTGGTTTTATCGTATTAATCTTAGGACAGGACTTTTAACAGATTTCAGAATTCATAATTCCAGTTTAACAGACAGATACGGACACCAATTTATATATCCACAATCAAAGCAGCAGATTCAACAGAATTTATAGAATTTAATCAGATAGTATGCAGATACGAAGGCAACAGATATACCTAACTAATTTTTATCAGATGCAGCAGCAGATCATAATAACCAATTTCAGATTCAGCTCATAATAATGTAATCAATTTACACACAGAAAGGCAGACAGAAACAAACAATCGTGAGGGCATAAATATGGCTACTAACCTTGTTCGCTAATTCCAAATCAACCGAAATTACTCCGGTTGACGATCCCCAATTTAATCTAAATCAAATCAAGAATAAAATACATGAATCCCCAAATTGAGAAAGTTAGGGTTTACAATTTAGAGCAGTGATTAAATCCCAAATTAATCCCAAAAGATCCAAAATACGTAAATTGAAATCGAAGGGTTTCAAAACCCAAATAATCATTTGAAATTAAACCCCAATTCGCCAAACCCTAATTTATCCAAAAATCCCCAAAACAAATAAAGTGATTAAAAACCAAAGAGGTGTAGAATCATTACCTTGGACAAGAAGAATACGTGCCAAGCATAAATCCCAATTGAAATATTGAAATATGGAGCTTAGGAATCCGCGACTTGATTTTTGGTTTGAGAGAAAAGGATGAACACGTAAAAAATCAATTCTCTAGGTTTTTGTGAAGAGTGATTCTAAAGCCTTGTTTTTCTTTATATATTATGGCAAATGTTGCCATAAACCCAAAATTATCCATTTTATTTTAAAGTGACCCAAAGTGACTAATATTTACAAAATGTATCAAATTTCCATTTGTTTTCAAAGTCATCCCTAAAGTCAAATTGGTCAAACCATATAGTCAAACTGGAAAGTTAAGATTTTTCTTAAATACCCATTTTACCCTTGAATGAAAAATAATTAAAAATTGAATAAAATTCAAATGACGAAAATAAATTTCTAAAATATGAAAAATTAATAGCCCCGAGTTATGGACGTGACAGAGCTTCAAACTCTAATTTTTATATTTACTTTTTCCCCCTTTTTTACATTGATGTCTTATACACAAATGACATTATGTTTTGTAGCTGACAAAAACAAAGTAGATTTACAATTGGCGGGTAATTCACAGCATTGTTGCTATTTTTATTTTACTTGAAAATGGAAAATAGATCTACGAAAAGAAAATGGTATTCAAAATTATCCAATGAATAAAAGGCAATTGTATAAAAAAAAATAAAAAATGAAGAGATGCTTATACATTTTAAAAAAATTAATTATAGGAAAATTCACTAACACACAATATAAATATATGCCAGACAAATTATGTGATAGATCAACAAAATATTCTCGCGCCTATCGTGAAAGACGTTTCCTCGCACCGAAAAGGTATGTAATTAATTTAAGATACTTATTTAAATAAATATTAGCTTCTATATTACATAGATTTCCACATTGTGTAATTTATTCCTTTCTATTTGACATATAAAAATCGGTGACTTAATATACAACAATTGAAACAAGTTAGGCATTTCTTAACATATATGTAGATATTATTAATGCTTATAAATATTGCATGTATATATTTAAAATATACCTATTTTTTCTAGGATGTACATTGAAAGAAACCAATATTTCATTTGCTTCACCTGTATGTACAACCTGTACATGTTCCTATTACTATTACTTTACAGGAATTGAAATATTAAACTACTGAATACAAAATTGATGATTTATTACAGATAATAATAATCATGAAAAGAGCTACGATTCATTAGAAACTCCGCCTAATTTGGTACATATTTTAGCAAATGGAAAAATATGTAAATATTGTCATGTAAAAAGATTTTACTATGAATCGGATGGCTTTTGAATGCTTTTGTTGTTCAAAAGGAAAAATTATGCTTAAACAAAATGATGTCGCTGGATGAACTTTACAATTCAATTTATATAGTTTACAGTCAGAAGAATCTATAGAATTCCGAAAAAATATCCGGACATATAATACTATGTTTGCTTTTACATATTTAGGAGTGATATATGATAAAAATTTATGTAAGAAAAATAAAGGTATATATACATTTTGTATTCAGGGAAAATTTATCATTACATTAATGAATTATTTCTATTGAATAATTATCCATCCTATTTATAGTTATACTTTTATGATACTGAAAATGAAATTGCGAACCGTATGTATAATTCAAATAAAATGAATCTAGTGACCATAGAAAAAATTATGAATATATTAAAAGAAAATCCATACTAATATTTCTTCGTAATTTAAAAAACATAACATATCTGCAAAATTATGCAATTTTTTTAAAAAAAAAAATTTGATTATGACTTAGATCAAAGAGTTTATAATACTCCGTCTTCATCACAAGTAGCTGCCACATGGATAGAATATTATCTCACAAAAGAATATCAAAATTGCAATATTATAGTATATGGTAATTCAGGACATAGTCATAAAATAGATTATTATTTTGGATGTTACGATCCTTTACGATATCCTTTGCTATTTCTCTACAGTGAAACTAGCAGGCATCAAGGAATTTAAAAAAAAAAATGCATAGCAATGTAATAAAAAAATATCAATAGAAGATTTTAATAGATCCTTAACACATTCATTATGCTGCAAAATTAATAGAAAAAGAAACAGGTAAAATTATTGCCTTGTAATTTACCGTTTTCCATCCCATACTTGAACTAATTATTCTTTAAAATGCCTAACGACTAATTTTTTTTTTCAGTATTGCAGGCAAAAAAAAAAGAGACATGGTTTTGTGTCGTGAGTATTACAATTACAAGTTACAAATACGGTTATCGATAAAATCTATATTATTTTGTTCAAGTCGTCTTTTACAACGGTATGTAGTTGATATGTATGTCAACTTAGAAAGTTCAAGATTAGATTACTTCAGACACAATTAGAATAAATTAGAGCTTAATTATATCAAGAAATTATAGACAGTATCAGATCAGGCGAGACGCAAGCCTCAAATATTGGACGTAGAGTTATTTTGCTAGCTTCTTTTATAGGTGGCCCTCGAGATATGCGAAAAAGGTATATGGATGCAATATCATTAGTGCAAAAATTTGGCAAGTCAGATATATTTTTTAATGTAATATGTAATCCGAATTGGAAAGAAATTAAACAAGAGTTAAATCCAATAGAAGAAGTTCAAAATAGACTTGACTTACTTAGTCGAATCTTTAAAGCTAAATTAGAGACCTTAAAAATAGATTATCTTCGGACTTGTTGCTGCATATGTATATGTAATTGAATTCCAAAAAAGAGGTTTGCCGCATGCTCAAATTCTAATCATTTTCAAATCAAGTTCTAAAATTCTTGTGCCTGAAACTTTCGATTATATTGTGTCAGCTAAAATTCCTAAAAAAGATAACAATCCACATTTACACGCAGCGGTAATTAAACATATGATGCATAGTCCTTATGGTACACTTAATCCTAGTAATATATGTATGCGAAAAAATAAAACATGTAAAAATCATTATCCTAAAAGTTTTTGTAATGAAACACTAATACAATATGATTCATACCCAAAATATAGACAACGTAATGATAATAAAAAAGTTAAAGTAAGAGGATGTAATCTAGATAACCGTTGGGTTGTTCCATACAATCCTTATTTATTAGCAAAATTTGATTGCCATATTAATGTAGAAATATATTCTACTATTAAGGCAGTAAAATATTTGTGTGTTTATATATATATATATATATATATATATATATAAAGGCTATGATCGTATATCCATTCATATATCATCTGAAAATGAAAACATTGATGAGATTCGATTGTTTCAATCAGCATGTTGGATATCTCCACCAGAAGCTACATGAAGAATATATGATTTCCTTTAAAATGAAATACAGCTATCGGTTAAGCAATTACAACTACATCTAGAAGACAGACAAGTAATCACATTTAAAAGTTGTGAAAATCTGACACATAGTAAATGATGATTCAAAATCAACATCAATCCTTATTGAATATTTTAATATAAATAAAATAAATAATAGACCAAAAATACTATTGTATAAAGAATTTCTTGAATTTTTCGTTTGGAATCAGCAAGACAATTTGGACACCAAGAAAACAACGGGATGTTATATGGACGCATAGTAACAACAAATCCAATTGAAGGTGAAAGGTATTATTTATGATTATTGTTAAACCATATTAGAGTTGCAACATCATTTGAGGATTTATGAATTGTTAATACATTAAAGTTTCATCTTATCGTGAAGCTGTTTTATTACATGGCTTGTTAGAATCAGATGCAGGTTTAGAAAAATGTTTAAAAGAAGCATAATCATATCAAATGCCTCATATTTTACGAATATTATTTGCTACTACATTAGTATATTGCAAACCTAACAATTCAAAAGTATTGTGGCATAAATTTGAATATTATCTATCTGAAGATTTTATGTAAATGAAAAATATAATCCATATTATACCTCTTAAAACATTGCATTGTATAAATGACATTCTTGAATTTATGGGAAAAAATGTTGATGAATATAATTTAGTTGATTATACTATTAAGACAACTGGATAAGAAAATGTATTACAGGAAATTAATGATGAATTAGTCGTAATTATTCATAAAGAAGACATTCTTGCTCTATCGTTATTAAATTCAGAACAAAAATATGTATATAATAAAATATTAGATACAATTATGTCTAGTACACCAAGACTATTTTTTATTGATGGACCTTGTAACGCCGAATTCCAGGCCACGATAGAGCCGCGAACGGAGACCGGAACGTCACATTACAATCTAGCTTTATTTCAACGTTTGCTTTGAATTTGAACTATGGATTAGATACTTAACTTGCACTACTTTTATTTCTTATTTTGAAAGTTTGAATTGTTTAAATTCCATATTTTTAATGTTTAGATTTTAATCTATGTTTGGAATTTTAACTATATTTTGTGGACTATGAATGTGATTTTTAATCTATAGTAATATTTTTTTTTAGTATTTTAGATAGGTGGGTGACCCATGGGTCCACCCAAATCCATGGGTCAAAACCCGCATGCGAACCCGTCAAACTTGTAATGGGTTTGGATTGGATTTGGATTTAAATAATCAAATGGGTTTGGGTTCGACTAAATCCACCTGAACTCGATTCATGACCATCCCTACTTATCCATTTATTTCCAGCTTTAACTAACAAAAGTCTAAGTCTAACATGTAATGTACCTATTAAAATTACTATATCTAATCATATACCAAACAATCGCAGCAATCGTTATTCCATTCTAACATAAATACCTATTGTTCCAATTAACAATTCATGTGGTTAGGTTATTATCCATATTAATGCACAATTTAATAAAACAAGCAACAACCACATATGGAGTATAAGTCGACGTTGCTAACCTTTCTTCCAAAGACAATCTAAGCTAAGCATCACCGATATGATCCTCGGCACCGTCCGCTTCGCCTAACAATAACATGAGACAATAATTCGATTAGATGATCAATCGAACATGCGGTGCACGAAAAGAAAAACCTATTCTAATCGCAAAGAAATGACAATCGAACGACCAAGGGATGAACACACTAGCGATTACTACACGAAACCCAATTCAATCCATTATCCAATAATCCAATTCAATTTCCCCCAAAATTTAGGGTTTCTTACAAAACCCTAACTAAACCAAGAACAAACTCAACCCTAAATCAACACCAATCACCTTTTATAATCCTAACAATCTGATGCCGAAAACGTGTGTAAATTGGCTGAACGAGTATTGCGAATTGAATAAGAGAAACAATTCGTTCGCTCGTTTGATTTATTGAAAATATAATATCAAAACCGTTCTTTAGAAACCCTAAACACCCCTTTTATAAGGTGTTACTCTTAACCCTAACAAGAAAAGAAAAAACAATTCCGAAAGTACAAAAAAATCCCTTAAAGTAATAAAAGTCCAAAAGTCCAAAATCCCTTAAAAACCATTCGTTTGAATGCGTGTGTAAGCAATATGGCTGGCGACAAGGAGCTATGTCGCCAGCACCTATAATTCCAAACACTTCTATTTGCTTCATTGAGCCTCATTTCGATCCCGTTTCAAAGTACGATCAATGAAATACCAATAGACGTTCTCAATGCAATTCAATGAACAAAATACCATTTCAATAAATCACAATGGTCCAATAATTACAAAGAGTTCAACAATTCATTAATCACATTTGGTTTGAAATATAGAAATCATTTAGCCCCAAAACTGGGACGTTACAGACTTGGTGGAACTGGAAAAACATTTTTATATCGAGCAATTCTTGTTGTAGTTAGAAAAAAAAACCATAAAATTGCTCTAGCTGTTGCTTCTTCAAGAGTAGCTGCATGCATATTATTAGGCGGTCGAACTGCACATTCTCGCTTTAAAATCCCACTCAACACAGAAGATAATATTACATGTGCAATTAGCAAACAAAGTGGAATAATAAATTTACTAAAGGTTGTCAAGTTAATCATATGGGATGAATCGCCTATGTGCAAAAAACAAACTATTGAAGTGGTAACCTAATGCTGCAAGATATCAATAACAACGAAAAATTATTTGGAGGTAAAACTGTAGTACTTGGTGGTGATTTTTGTCAAATTTTACCTATTATTCCAAAAGCTACTCAAGAAGAAATAATTGATGCCAGTTTAGTCAAATCACATATATGGCCAGGTTTTAAAAAAAATAAAACAAGAATAAAATATTATAGCTAAACTTGATCCTTTATTTAGTGAATTATTGCTAAGAATTGGTAATGGAACTGAGAAAACAAACGAAGAAGAAAAATAAGACTTCCTAAAAAAATGATCATACCTTATGAAGATTACGTCACTTCATTAAATAATTTAATTAATATTGTATTTCCAAATATTGAAAATTATCTCGAAAATATTGATTTCTTAATAAATAGAGCAATATTAACAACAACAAATGATTTTGTCAATGACATAAATTCACTACTAATCACAAAATTTTCAAGAATTTATATGAAATATTACAGTTTTGATGAAGCGTTTGAAAAATCTGAACAAGGATTCCAAGAAGACTTTTTCAATACATTAACACTAATTGGATTACCGTCTCACGAGTTAGTATTGAAAATAAATTGCTCTATAATATTACTTCGAAATATTAACCCATCCGAAGGATTATGTAATGCCACTAGACTAATCTAATGGGAATTTCAATCAAATGTAATCATTGCTAAGATAGCTGTTGGTCATTATCGTGGAAAACAAATATTTTTTACCAAGAATTCCTTTCTTACATATTGAAAATACTAAATATCCATTTCCTTTCAAAATGAACTCAATTTCCAATTAAACTTGGTTTTGCTATGACAAAAAATAAATCTCAAGGGCAAACACTAGATTACGTTGGTATTTATTTATCTTAGCCTGTATTCTCACATGGACAACTATATGTTGCTCTCTCTAGAGAAAAAATAGCTGATTTAGTTTAAATTCTGATTAGACCTACATATATGAAAAAAAAATCATGAGCACACTAAAAATATTGTCTCAAAAGAAATTCTAACTTTGGCTACCCAAAATTAAGTCTGAAGAGAAAAAAATAATGCATTGAACAGAAATTATCATAGATCATGAATGCTAGAAATGGTTGTGCCCCTACACTCATATTCAAAGGCTGAATTACAACTTCTCTCTACAATACTCCTCATATCACTTATGTTTCATTACATTTTGTGTTTTTTTTTATTACATTATCATAGATCATTATGAATTTGTGTGCTTGGCATCATTAGTTCCCTTAGTAGCTGATATTACTAATGAGAAATTTACATTGGAGACTGTAGCTGCACCTACAGGGAACATGCTACATTTTCTTGACATACGACATATTTTTAAAAGAAATGAGAAGTGAGGCTTCTGTCTATCTTGTTCACTAACTTTCCTTTCCACAAATTTAAATTTTCTTTGTTTATTTATTTATGTATCATGATGTGGATTGATACTATGAGTAACGACTCATTTTGAAGGAATTCTTTAATTATACACTCTATAAGGAATTAAAACCCAAACCCAAACCAAAACCAAAATCCAATATTTTCCAATTAATACTTATTCAATTTATTCATCTCTTGAATTCAATTTCCTTCACAATTTCATCATCCACCAATTCCACCATGATCAAGAGGATAACATCGACCGGTAGTGGCGGAGTTGGCGGAGGAGGTAGTGGTGGAAGTGGAGCTTGAGGAAGAGGACTTGTTTCTTTCCTATTAAAGACCTACGACATGGTTGACGAGTCGGCCACCAATGAGATCGTCTCATGGAGTCCTAACAACAACAGTTCGAAATCCTCCTAAATTTTCCAATCTTGTTCTTCCTTCGTATTTCAAGAACATTAATTTCTCCAGTTTCATTCGATAGGTCAACATGTATGCATGTTTGAGTTCAGCTTATATTAATATTATATGTTTTGTTTAGTGATGAGTTTAGATATTGTTGATTTTGGTTATTGTTAGTTTTTGGCTGAGGTAAAGTTATGTGATAAGATCTTGAACTTTGTGGTGGCCTAATTAATTCAATAAATAAAGATTTGGGGATTGTTTTGACTAGATTTAAATTGGTTTAGTTAGGAGGTGCGTTAAATCTCAAAATTTTGGTTCGCTCTATTGTGCTTATGAATGAGTGTATTTGATTGATTACATCATTTGGTGAAGTTTTTGGTTTATTTAACAAACCTATAAAGGGTGATTTTTCATGTTCTTATATGAATTGGTTGTTAGATTGATTTTTTTTTACATAAAGGGTTGCTTCATTGGGTTTATAACATAGTATCTATTAGAATGAATGTATCGTGGCAACATATGGTGAGTTTTCATTGTTCTTTGAAAATTTAAAAAGTGTTGATCTTCTAGGTATTTGTTATTATTAATACTTGCTTTATTTGGATAATGAAATGAATATTCAAGACAAACTAGATCAGGTTTTGATGGAATTAAGTATTGTTGTTATGTGACTTAAATGATGGGTTAGTATGTGCTAGCATAAAACATGTTGAGATTTTGATGAATTTAAGATATAATATATTAAATAGATAGGTTTTTGGATTTGTGATTTTTTGATGTTACTTTTCTAAATTTATGAAAACCCATTAGCTTGCGAAGATCTTGAATGTTCCCGAGTCATTTCTAAAGTATCATTCATTCCCCGAGCCTAGTCTTGCTGTAAAAGTATTGGGTGATGTAATTGAAGACAATTCCTTGGAAGTCCTTTGCGAAGTAAATTTTGATAATCATACATGGACTAGGAAGCTTGGATACCTCTATTTGTTAATGTGTTCTCGATGATTATTCTTTATCCGGTTGCTCAAATTCTCATTCAGACAATCAAAGATGCAGGGCTTTATGATTTAATTTGGCAAGCTTTTGTAGTGTTTTTACCAGTAAGATCTGTTGGGGTGCAAGGTGATCAAAGAACACATTCTCATTCTGTTCCTAATGTTATTAAAATATGAATGTAAGCAGTGAGAAATTCATGTCATATTCTAATGTGAATTAAATAATTGAGTGTAATTGACAAATAAAAAAACATAGTTTTTACCAACTCGTAGATTTATTTCTAAAAAAACTATTCATGGTCTTCATATCGACGAGCCATACTTGCTCTGTAAGAAATGAAAGTGCATATAAAATCAGATTTATTAATATAAACATAGATACAAATAAGTCAGAGCTACCTGCATAGTATTGTCTAAATACATATATCTAGATCTTGAAACTTTTTCCGACTACTGCATAGGTAGTGATGCTTCGCTATGACCACATCTTTTTCTTTTTTAAAATTCTTCATTTTTTCTGGAGTCAGTTCTATTTTCTTTGGACATGGTTTAATTTGCACTTTGTCTATTATTTCAAACATGTAAAAGAAAAAATGTTTCTTTATGCTATATACAACTCTTTTGTGGTTTGAATTTGATCAGTCAAATTGATAGTATTGTATTACTATTATGAACAGATGAATGAGACATTTCACTCTTATAATGTACCCATGGACACAAATCCAAATGAAGCCAGTGCATCCAACAGTACAGAGAGAGTCCAGAACATGAATGGTGAATCAAATGGTGAATAGAAGGAAAAAGAGAAAACCAACTCAGTTCCCTTTCACAAGCTATTCAATTTTCAAGATACTACAGATATTATAATGATGATCATTGGTTCTATTGGTGTTTTAGGCAATGGAGTATCATTTCCTCTCATGCCATTTATATTTGGTGACCTTATAGATTCTTTTGGCCAAAGACATTGTTGGCATAATCTCCAAGGTAACAAAATAGATTTGGATTGAATCTGAGTTTTGTGATAATAATCTTAACTAACATATTTTTTCTAGAAATAATGTAGATGTCTTTCAAGTTTGTCTACTTGGCAATTAGATTTGGAGTAGATTTATTAGAAGAAGAAAATTTACCAAATCCACCTCCAGCTCCCCCACAAAAAGGCTAAAAAGATGACAAAGAATTAAAAAATTAAATCCACATCTTTGAATTGTAGAGAGAAGAGATGGAAAGAGAATCAAAAAGTGAAGAAAAGGAAGAAAAATTGAGTGAAAAGTTGTGGAGAGGGGTCTTCTTGGGGACTTTGGTGTATAGAAGAGAAAGACAATGCGCATGATAGCATCATTACACAACACAATAACATCATCATCAAATACTACAACAACAGATGTAATAACAACGCTCTACTTTGTGCTAGGAAGTTAGCTGCTGCTCTTAGGGAGTTTCATCAGTATAATAAGCATCTATCTATGTCTAGAATGCATCATGGCGGTGGTGGTGATGTTAACTCTAATGGTGTCTGTGAGTCTAGATTGCGGCGGCACAGATAACATGATAGTAATCATAGTCGTCATCACCACCTAAACGTTTGGAAGGAGTAAGGTCTTTACTTTTATCATTTTTTGGCTAATCCTACTCCGACTACACTTGACCAGGTATTGGATTTGTGTAAAGGTTTTATCTTTTTGTGATTTTGTTAAGTGGGTTTTGGGAATTTTGATAAATTGGATTGGTTTGTATTTGGTGATTGATTGGATTGATGTTTGTTTGGACTCTTTTTTGAGTTCTAGGGTTTGTGAGATTTGGGTTGTTGGTGTTTTATAACTTGTTTTTGGTTTGGGGAGTTTGAGGGTTTATGTGTTAAACAGTGATTTCCTAGGGTTTAGGATATATAGATAGATTCTTGTGGAGACTAATGTATCTTTTTTGTTGTTGATTTCACATTGTTGTTAGTTGATGATGATGTTGTGGATATTGTTAGTGTGCATATATTTGTGTTGAAACTTGAGATTCAATGTCTTGATTAGTGTTTCTGTATATTGAATCCGTAATGTATCTAGGTATCTTAACAAGTTTAATATCAGTTGATAACCAATTTATAGATAGGCTCAAAGATAAATGCACTTCTGTAGGAGTTTCTTTCAGAGACAAAATTGCTTTTGAACTTATATCCATGCAAATCATGATGACTTGTAATGAATTCTCAAAATACTTTATTTTCATTACTGAAACTCTTTCTGATCATTCTGAAAGTATAGACAAGAAGGATAATGTTTAATGTGATCATTACATTGTTGACCGGTTTAATGTAAGTTGAAATTTACAACCATTTTCATGCATTTCTTTGTGTTATGTGTTTTATCTGCTTTGTTGATGGTGTGGTTGTTTTAGGTCTCTAGGCTAGACGTCTCCTTGCCTGAGTGCATTTGCTTCTGGTCAAGCTATAGCTTAAAACATGTTTGAGACAATTAACAGGAAACCTGAAATTAATGTTTATGACACCAGAGGGGAAGGCATTGAAAAATATCCACAACCCAAAGCTTGTCATAGTGCCGGGTTGAGCCATAATCTTGTTCATCAAGATCATCTCTTGGAAACATCACTAAAAGGCGAGTTTTTTGGTTAAACCATGGAAGATGAGGCACCAAAATATATTAATTGATAAATTATTTCAATTTAATAATAATTTTGATTAAGTAAAATATTTTTTACTGTTAAAAAATGCATACAATCGACTGACAATTGTTACTTATCTGCTAAACAAGATTATAATATATTCCATGTTTATCTTTTATATTACTTTGACACCTCTTACAAACAAATAGTACACATGGTACAAACTTATTCTTTAAGTAACTATTCACTCATATGTCTGTTGACACATCGTTTATTATTATTCAACATATTTATCATTTTACTTTCACTATTTTCATTTCACAGATTACCATCAATATCTATAGTTACAAACTTGCTTATGATATTCAAGATCTTCAATATGCCTAGAATTCATAAGTATATCATTTCCTCCACAACCAAGAACTAGACTACTAAAGTACAAGTCATCAAGAAAACACCGACTCGAAGATGTCTACACAAACATACTACATATCAACGATTGATCTTGTTAGACTCACAGGTAAACCTATATAGGCTCTCGCTATTCAATTTACTTATATGCTGACAATGTTCCATTTCTAAACATCCATTGTAGGGCACATGTATACAAGCATGTATCTATGGTGAAGATATTCCTCTTTTTCAAAATACATTAGCTAAACTTAAGTTCTACCAATTTTTCAATGCCTACGTTAAACCAATTCTAGCAGAATATTGGTTTGTTGATAATGAATATCAATAGACAATCATTTGAAGAACGTTTATTCAAGAAATTATAGATGAAAAAACACCTTGTCCCTTCACATTCACCAAATTTGTTAATCTTAATCAGCACAAAAGCACTCCAACTGAAGTTGGTAAGAAAATTTTGCTCTTTATTGCTAATCGATTGTTCATCAAATCTAATGTCATCTTTTTTCCTTCTTTTTTTTTTCTGCCAAACATTCTTGCACAAGTAATTGACCTTAATCTTGCTCGTCAACTTGGACCATCTATTATCCAAGAATTTATACTTATCAACCAAAAGTATGCTACCATTTGTTTATTATTTTTAAACTTATATTGTATATTCAATATTTATAGATATACTGCTTTCTCATTTAAATACATTTATTCCATATTGCATATTAACTCCGGTGATTCTTACTATGTGGGATCATTTTGTCCAAAATGAAGATGCTGAAATTGCTCAGATTGTAGATCAAAAACCAATAATAATTGCAGCACATGTGAAAGTGGTCGCATGTAACGGTATACATATATATATATATATAATATCAAATTTTATCTTAACATCAGAACTTTCAAAACTATATTTTAAAATTATTTACGACATTTAATTCTTTTTAACAAAAACATCATTAGCCACTAAAGTTTCCACTATATTTCTAATCAACCCTGATATTGAGGACGCAACAGAGTTATAGTTATGGTATGTATTTTTACATTTAATTATAATATTAACTTCATATAGTAAATTCCTTATCTTTCCCGTTGCTGACAATACATTGTACCCACCATTCTCTATTTGACAGGTCTATTGCTAACAAAGCTATTATTGAAGACATTGCTAAAAATAGAGCTTACACTGCTTGAACATCCACCTCCACCTACATACCTTCCTTAGCAGCTGCTGAAACAACAAAAATAGCAGAGATCCAAAATTTAACTGATCAGGTTTGTTACTCTATTTTCTTTTCTGGCAAAGTTATTCGTTATCATGATAATAATATAAATATCATGACAACAATATAAATTTCACTATGCCTAAATGTGATTATTTATATGCAGAAATCAACTCTCTGGTTAAAGCTAAAATTGCATTTGTAGATTAAAATTAGAAATTTCGGTATTTGTGTTGCAATAATTGCACCAGAAGTATTGCCGGTGAATACAAGGAACAATTCAGTTGTTTACGTTGCAACAGAAAAGATGTTCAAGTTGTTCCAAGGTAAATTATGCAAATAGAAAGATTTTTTGTTTCATTAATATATATTTAACACAATTTACAAATGTAGATGCTGCATTCAAGTCTAACTAGAAGATTCATCTGGCTCCATGTTGGCTACTGTGTTTGGCAAGACTGCTGAAACATTGTTCCACTATAATGCAAAACAACTGTATAAGCAATTAATCAAGGTACATACAATTTATTCTCACAAAACTTAAACATAAAAACACTTACATCTACATTTATCGCTGCAGGAAGCAAATGAAGAAGATATATCGCTGCAGGAAGCAAATCAAGAAGAATATGAGATATTTAGAAACTCATAATATATCCTCATTCCAACATGTTCCTCCTTGAACTCAGAGCAAAGAAACATCAATTTAGACAACAAATGCATATCGATATTCCATCACAGCATTTCAGGATACAAATGTGTCGAAGAAAAATAATAGAAAATAGAATAGAAGCATGAAAACAAAATCACGCCAGAGAACATGAAGTAGCAAAACATGAAAAGATCTGAAAACAAAATCACGCCAGAGAACATGAAGTAGCAAAACATGAAAAGATCTGAAATTTTTTGTGTATCAAGTACATACTACCCCTACTTTTTTATTTTTATTTTTATGTATATATAACAAGCAATTGTGTACACAGTTGCAACAACAATGTCATTGCAAGTCTCTATGTTGTTTGTGTTTCTCCTTTTTGCTATATATAAAAGCAGTATATGCAGTAGCTTATGGAAGTATATCACTTATTACTTTCAGTTTTAATGATTTGATGAGAACCAAAACACAGGTTATCACAGGTTATCACATGTGTCTGCCCAACTAGTAATAAGTTTAAAACAACTAGTTGAACTTTTTTTTTTTTTTTTTTTTAAATTTAAAATATTTTTTTTATGTCTTAAAATGACAAAATCTGGTTACAATTTTTTTTTTAAAAAAAAATCCTAACTATTTGATTTAATTTTTAATTATATTATTTTAACCAAATAAATAATTAAAATAATTTTAATTTGATTAAAATTTTTACTATCATTCTAAAAAAAAAACATTTTTTATTAACTTAATAATATAAGATTATTACGATGTGCCTTCTCATTTTCAGATCTAAGGATATAGACCATAAAAAAATAGAATAATATTATTCTCTTTACATTTTTAGTCTAATTTTTTTTTTTATATATACCTAACAAATTCTTCTCTCACACTTAAATTCTCAAATCGATAATACAAAACCTAATCGTTAATAATAATAAAAAAAGTTACTTACCAAACACACACTTACATTGGATGTTAGATTAGTTGCTGAAGTAGCGTTTAACTGGTAATTATTAAATTAGATGTTAAAGTAGTTTTTTTTTTTTTTTTAAATGACTATTTGCTAATAATAATTGATATTAAAGTAGTTGTTAGATATAAAATGACGAAAAATGACTATGTACTATTTTTTAACTTATACTAATATAATTTATTATATATTTTTTTTACTGGTTTTAAATAATTTTTCTCGAGGTTTTTAATTTAAAATCTATAATATTAATATATTATAGTCATCAACTAATTAAAAAATAAAATATAAATTAATTAATTAAACTAAAATATTATTTAAGATTCTTAATCACACTTGGTGAATAAAATAATATTAAAATTAACATAATTTATTTTAAGTAAAAAATAAAGTGATATAATAAAGAATATGAATATATTGAATAAAAAATAAAAATAGTTTTGAAACAAAGTAATCAAATAAAAATTCAGACCATGTCCTATTGTTCCACATCAAAGAAGCGATGTGATCATAAGTTTCGCGCATTTGTCTTGATCTTCTTGAACTTTCTTCTACGTGGAATGACTTCCACCCTCATGTAAATCTGTTTGTGGTATATAAGGGCTTAAGGGCACGAAAAATAGGGTCTTTTATGGATTAATTTGAATGTTGTTATGTAAGACAAAATATATAACAATGTCAATATGTGTTTCAATACTATAAGCTATAAGTTGGCATAACAAGTAAAATCTCCCATTTTTTTTAATACTCCAAAACACCATTTTATGTAAATTTGAAAAGAAGAATGCATACGATAAAAAATTTCTTGAGATATTCGGGTGTCATATTTTCAAATTCAAATTTATAGTATCTAATCTTTGAATAAGGTACAAGATATCATGGTCTATCTGTATAACGTTTATCCACCAAATAATATTCACCTAAAAAAATACAATAACCAAGTTTATTTTCGAATATAACTAAGCAATAGTTTCAAGCTTTAATTTTTATTAATAAAAATTATAGTAAGAGTGTGAGAGTACATAACTTGTGGTAGGTGAGGAAAATTGTTTTAGCCTGTTTGTGTTGCCTTAAGGAAAATATGAGATTATGTGATGATCCTTCCCAACATGCTGGTACAAATGTGAAGCACATATTAAAATCACAAACAACCATTACATTCTTTATAAATATTCTTTTTCTTCCCCTCTATGAAATTTGTTCTGCCATTAGAATAGAGGTAGCAGTATGTGTGTCATCAATACAACCAATACAATTCTAAAATAATAATGTTAGTGCCAAATTTAACATAGTATTAAAAGTATTTTTTTATTGTATAAACTTACCTTAAAGTATGACTTTTGTTGTTAGCAATTTGTGAAGGAACTCATTTGAATTATGGGTCTCCCATACAAAAAGCTCCTTTGGTGGTACCATTAAATCATATGGAATGTACTTTTTCAAGTGGTTCTGTAGCGTCCAACCCCGCCCCTAGAGGATCCAAGGTACGGTGGCTAGTGTTGCCATAATTACAAATATTCATTCTATGCTTTTATATAACATAATATCATACGGAAGATTTGTAATATCCAACCCTCATCTGTGGAGGACTCGAAGCATGGAGATCGGGACGCCACATCGACCTATACATATATACACATACATATATCTCATACTCATACATAAAAAGCATTACAAATTAAGGGGCAATAGAAATACTTTTTGAATAAAGCTTAACATTTAATAAGATTTACAATAAAATCATTAAACAACATTAAACTCGGATCACAACACGATACCAAACTTAGTGTTCAACTCGTTATTAGAATAAGTGGACAAGTTGACGAAAGATAATGCAGTCAAATACATATAAAAGTTGTATACAAAATAATTGAGGTGAAATCAATACCATGCGATGAGTGCTTCAAGTGGATGTTCTAACACGGACTTCTAATGCTTGCTCGATCCATCTGAACACATTTTTGTATCGAAAAGAAAACAAACAAGAAAAATGTACAAATGGAAAGGTTAGGCTACCGATGCCTAATTAACACCTTAATACGAACACATACAAGAATGCTTATTTTATTAATTAAAGTGAGCACATGAATGCAAACTAAAGTCTCATACATCATCACATAACCGACAACATTTGATGATGATCTCAAAACAGAAATTGAAAGGAGAAGAAGACCACTCAAGCTCGGCACACGTCGTGTTCACCCTAACAAGGCAGTTAAAATTGGTACCCTAATATTCCTAGCGCTCTGATTGGCACTCTGGTCTCCTTGACTAGGCAGCTAACCAGCCCGTCAAATTAAGTACTGAGACCCTCCAATGCCTTGGTCTAATTGACAAGGCCACCGATATTGCTGCCAAAATTCTCTTGACACCTTGGTCTATATGACTAGGCTTTCTGCCATTTATTAGGCCACCAAAAGTGGTACTGAAACTCTCTTGGTGCCCTGATTCGCGCCCTAGACAGTGTCCCAATCACTTAGCTAAACCATTAACCAGGACGCGAAAAGTGGTACCAAAGTTATCTAGTGCTTTGGTCTGAGCCCTAACTTCTTGATCTGTTCGACCACCAGGACGCTCAGACCTAGAAACAAAACATTGAAAACAAAATTCCCACTTTCCAGTTTTCCAATTACTTCAATTGGTTTCTTTTCTGTTTAATTACTATCTGGTTAACAAGTCACACTCCAACAAACACAAGCAATGCGTCTATTTAAACATACAATTATGATTTTTGGCACACAATGCATCTAAGACTAGCAATCAATCAAAATAGAATACAAACCTGCCCAATTTCTATATTATTCACGAGTTCAATAAGGTCTATTAATCATTACGTTCCAATTATACTCATTATATTCAATTAACATTCTTAGGCATCCATATAGGTTCTATATATCTATATAAAACCCCAAAGCAATCAATTATCCACTAGCATTCATCACACAATAACAATCACATTATGTTTCCAATTTTATTAGACCGCCACTAATCTAGGATCAATAATGAAACGGGGCAATTAGGCCGAAGCCACCAATATGGTCCGAAGACCGAGATCCGTAGAGCTGTTTATTCCCCCTCGGGATGGACTACTACCTTAGAATCCCATCAATTAGGTCCAAAAACCACCAATAACAATATGCCCGTAGGCGGTGGTGCTGTCACACCCAATAGGAGTCGTCACTCAGTTTTTCAATGTGGTTAGCTAAACCAAAGGTTCTATTTTGCTCAATAGGTTGAGATATCTCGGATACCCCTAATGACATGTCATTCCATGACTCCTTCCTACCATAACTAGGGTAATTATTGTTTTGATTTATTCGGTGATCAAAACACACAATTCAATTTAGCATTCACAGTTCCATTATATCAATCCATTGGCTTTCAATCAATCAATTGTTAGGTACTTTACTAGTGCCTTATCCATTTATTTCCAGCTCTAGCTAACCAAAGCCTAAGTCTAACATACAATAGACTTATCATTATATCTAAGCAGCAATATACCAACAATAGCAACAATCAATATGCACCCTATCAATCACTATCTAACTTTACCAATTACAATTCATATGGTTATCTTGTTTAATCGTATTAATGCACAATCATAAAACACACAACAACCGATATAGAGTATAAAACGATGTTGCTAACCTTTTTTCCGACGATAAGCTAAGCTAAGCGTCGCCGACACGATCCTCGGCACCGTCCGCTTCGCCTAATAATAAAAAACAATATTGAATTTAGACAAATAGTCAAATACGTGGCGCGCGAAAAGAGAAACCTAATCTAATCACAAAGAAACGACAAACGATCGAACAATAAACCTTATCGATAACACGATTAAACCAAATCCCACTTCAATTTCATGATTCAATCCTCCAAATCACTTTCCCTAAATCTTAGGGTTTCCGACCAAAACCCTAACTAATTCAACAACCTAAACCAATAACGATCACTTCCAAATCTATCATCAATCATGCTTGAACACATAAAGAACAAGATTGGGGTTAATCAGAGACTTACCGGAGAGACCCAAATGGAAAGATCGCGAAGGAATCGAGAGAAAAATCGCTTGCAAGACGAGAGGATTCGAGAGAGTGAGAGAGAATGAAAGACTCGGCCGAAATAGGTTTAAAACGCTCGAATTTGGTCTTTGGCGACATAGAGCCTTTGTCGCCAGATGGAACCGAGACCAAACCTTAGATTTGCAGTTTTCGCTTGCTGGTGACATAGCTGGCTACATAAAGCCTATGTCGCCAGCGCTGCTGGCTACATAGAGCTATGTTGCCAGAACAATGGCTATGTCGCTAGAACCACTGATGCTGTAAATTTCCACTTTCTTCATTCGCTCGACTTCGTTTTCGCTACGAGATTCAATGAAACACCAATAAACATTGATAGACAATTCTTATAACCTTTCCATAAGCATTATATCATTCAATTACTCTCAAATGTTTCAAGAATCACATAAAAGAATTCATAACATTGAAAGCTAAAAATAAGTTCTAAAACATAGAAATCATTTAGCCCCAAAATCTGGACGTTACATTTTTAAAAAGATCTCGGTGATGTCATCGCATCTAGAGAGGACTATCACCCTAGTTTAGTAAGCGGCACTTCAAGTCAAATTTAACATTTTCATGTGTTGAAATATACTTTTAGTTTCCTTACGACATACCAATGCATTCAACTACATCAAGTTAAGGACAAGACCTTCCTTTTAGGTTATTCAAACAAGGTTTTATCTTTTTTCTATTATTACCAAAACTCATGTGGTTCCATTAATATCATTTAAACAATGACACCCAAAATATCAATTTTCACTCATAAGCCTAAAAGGCAAATAAAATCATTTATTACCAAAATCTAAAATATATAAGATGCAATGGTTTCAATATGGTATATTAACATCGAGATTTTAATATTAAAATTCAAAGGTCTCCATGGCCACTAATTACACACATCCAACCCATAGCAATCATCACAATGCAACACATACACTTTTTTTTTTTTGTAAATTTTCACTTTACTATAATAAGTGTCTACATGACACCACAATTACAATACTTTACATATCTATTAATTTCCATGTATTAAGAATTATCAACTCATTATAAAGCATTCAAACACCAAAACAACCATCATACAAGAGTATAGAGCATAAAACGAATATGTTAACATCTCCTCCGAGGATAACTAGCTAGTCTCCTCAATTTGGTGCTCTCCAACACCTTGGTTGCCTATTGGTGCTATCAATATCAAAACAAATTAAAAAAAATACAATTTTAACAAAATACAATCTCTAATTCTTAGCCTTTAGACTAAAAATGTAACTAGAGACCATAATCAACCAAACCAACTATCTAAAAGCAGTAATAGACTTCTAAGAACTCTATCTATATCATTAATCTAATTCAAGAAGTTTGAAAACCAAAAAACCCATTAAAGAAGCTCAAGAAGGTTACAAATCAATAAGTGAGGAAAAGAAATTGAAATCACCACGAGGACCCTTAAAGGTTGGTGAAGGTTGTTGAAGCTTTAATGGGGTGGGTCTTTGGTGATTGAGAATGATTAATAAAATATAGGGTTTTGAGGGTGAAGAGAAGAGAGAAATGTATTTGGTGTCGGAAGAGGAAGAGAAAGAGAGGGAGAGTAAGGAGTGTTGGTGGACATAGGGGTAAGTGGTGGTGTGGTGAACTTTATTTAGGTTTTGGGCTTGAATCATAAGTTTGAGTCCAATAACACCCAAGATCACATTCTACCATCAAATTTGACCCAATTTTCCGCTTTATTCTCAATTTCGTTCTGAAAAATATTTTCTATTCTAAAAATTCATTTTTACCACCAAAACCAAGTCTAAATTGAAAAACCACATTTATTCCAATTAAAATCCAATTTTCCAAAATTAAGCCTGATTTTATGAAAAACATTTGAAAAGCATTTTTCGGTAATAAAAATTGACTCTACACTTCCAAATTTGATCTCTAATTACTATTTCTCCCTTAAAGCGAATTTTCGATTTATTCTAACATGGAAGTTTCAAAATTTAATTTTATAAGAAAATAAATTTTTAAATAATAAAATATTCAAAATTTTCTAAGCCCTACTTGTGGACGTTTCATCAAATACATTTAACTACTCAAAGTCTACATGACATATTCATTTTAAAAAGTTATCGTTTAGAGAAAAAATAAATGAGTAATCATCCAAATGTTATCAAGTAGTTTACACATAAAGGTTTCCAAATAGTTCATGGTTTACAAATTTATTCTCAAATAACATGAAATGTTTCAAAGATAATAAAATAAGATGATCTCCAAGTCATTTTTATGGTATGCAATGGTTGGCCTTAACTCACTCGATCACCTACTCGAAATCATTTAAGAGAAACAAAAACATGGAAAGGAAAGCGTCGGGCTACCGGATGCCCAGTTAGCAATCACACACTAAAATAAACACACACAAGATGCTTATTTGATTACTACTTTTCGTAAGCATGCACAAATACACTTAGAAACCAAGCCATTCATTTAGTCATGAATAAATAGTGAGTAAGCACGTAAGAATTCATTAACAAGGGGTTACGAGTAGCGCTGTCAAACGGGCTGCCCGACCCTGCCCTTGCCCGTACCTGTACGGGTATGGGCGTCATGCGGGCACGGGTCTATAAAAGCCCACTTTCTAATGGGCATTATTTTGATACACGTGCCCGTCCGTGCGGGCTTGCGGGCGGGTGCGGGCATGCCCGTATTTTTTCCGGTCGATGACTTTGGTAAGTTATGAGATTTACGAATGAATTTTCGCATAATAGATTATGTTCATTTTTTTACAAGTTAGTACAAATTTGATATTTTTATTAGTAAAACTAATTCAAAACATGTCGTTGACATTAGTTGAATCAACTCTTTACCTTTCCATTTCACAGCTAAATGATTTAATTATATAAGATATCTGAAGTCGATTGTGTTGTGTTGAAAATACCGGAAGGATATTGGAATAGAACATGAAGTAAAAGATCTTAAAAATAATTTCAAAACTAACATTAACTCATTTTATAGAAACAAGATCCAATTAAACAAATAATTAACTATACAAGTAGAGTAAACTCATTAAGTTGCACAAACATACTAATATATTTCAAAATGCTCAAACAAACATAAACATAATATTATAAATAAAGATTCCATTTCCAAAATAAAAAATATTAAAAAGTGAAGTAGCTATCAACACACAACACAAAGATAAAAATAAGATCCAAATTAAATTTTAGAGCACGTATATTTTTATATTTAAATGCGGACATGCCCGCGGGTAGCTCATGCCCAGCCCGTGCGGGTACGGGCCCAAACGGGCCGAGCCTCAAAAGCTCGCACTTTAAACGGTATTTTAATTTACATGCCCATGCCCGCAAAAAATGCAGGTGGGTACGGGTACCCGCGGGTATTAAGCCCATTTTGACAGTGCTAGTTACGAGACCAAACAGGCTATTAGAATTAAATTTTTGAAGGTTGAATTTCAGACATCAATAGTCACAGACGACTTGCAAGTCATGTAGAATTAATTTTGGCAAATTCAAGTTCCAAACGACTTATTTGGTGACATGCATATCGCGCAACAAGTCGCACAGAACTTACAATTGCACAATTGGAGTTCCAAATGACTTGCTTAAGTTGTCAGACTAGTCGCGCATAACCTAAAAACTCAAAAAATTGGACAACAATCAAAGTTGATCCCCCGAGATATTTGCTCAATTTTGAAACACGTCAAAATCATGCAAAACAACTGATCGATTCAAATATATGACAACTAGGTATATTAAATAATATTGACAAACAAATTTATCATCCATCAACCTACCGTGTAGGCCTATGACACTGCACAAGGTGCTTACATGGCTAACATATTGCGATAACATGATACTAATTTACCCAATTAAGTTCAATTTCCACCAACACTTATCTATGAACTAAATATGCATAAAATGAGTTTCAAAACAAACCAAATTAATTAAAATCAACTACTTAACATTCCAATTTTAATTCGATTGCCTGTAATCTAGTTAGAATAGTGAAAGTGAGAGTTTGAGGTCGAAGCTAAACTTTAAGAGTTAAGCTCACTTTAGGTTTCGAGGACCAAATCCATGGAACTAGTTTACCCCTTGTGGTCCGAATAACTACATTATGGATTTTCTTTACTTTAGGTTCGAAGATGGTGATGTTATCACATCCTTTAAGCCCCGCCACTCAGTTATTTGGTTTTTTGGTCACTTAGCCACATTTATACATATGAAATATATTTATGAGAATTCTTAGATTTTCCTATGGCATGCCACTACATCTCTACACAAGCTAAAAAAAGGGAAATTTAACCTTTAATGTGTCTCCAAAACTCAATTTAGCCATTAGCCACCCTTTATCCTTTACAAATCAAACATTTAACATCTTAGAAGAACTTTGGGCACAATGCTATTATTTCTATCACATTTAGCCATATACAACATCGTTAATCCTCTTAATCCATAATAAATATATGTGCATGTTCAAAAGCCAATCAACACTTTAATTACCATCAATAACCAATATCAATTCCAACATAACTAACAACCAAAATACATATCAATAATAACATTCTTTAATCCACGTACCATCTCAATTAATTCATAACTAAACCAATATCACCATTTATGCCCAATTTAACCAATATCATTTATTCATAATTCAACTTTGATGAACATGCATTTAACAAATTTCAATGCAAGATAACTCAAAACAAGCATCACACAATCTTTAGAGCATAAAATGAGATCAAAGCTAGTTTACCTCGGGTTGGTGCTCTCCGTCACCTTTGTTGCCTAATGACACTATCAAACAACACAATTAAATATTACTCAACTCAATTAATAAAATTGGTAATTCCTGTGTTTATTTTACTCTAGGGTTTATCTCCAAATTGGTAATTAGATGCCCTAAGCCATGAAACTATATTCAGGAAGCAAAATCTACATCCTATAACCATAATCCTTGTGTCTCTAATGAAATTTAATAATAAGAACCAAAATCACCACTAGAGGAAAGTTTGAGAAATCTTTATCAAGTAGTAGGGATGGTGTTGGAGGGTTTCAATCCCGTAAGTCAATAATAACATTTTTATGTGGCAATATAGGGTGGGTCTTGAGTGATATGAGAGTTTTAGTGGAGTGGGAGTGTGGTGTATTAGTGTGCATATGTATGGAGAGTTTGGAGAGGCTGTAGAGAGGGTTTGGGGGTTTATGGTAGGGTGTGGTTAGAAAGTGAGCTTCTAGGTGTTTATGGGCTTGAATGGTTTTTTGGATCCAATTGGCCCATCATATCACTAGTTGACCCATTTAACTTGCACCCTTCCATTCCGCTCATTTCCAATTTCAAAAATGTCAATTAGGTTTTAAAATGGCTTACCCACATCTTGAAATTCAGTTAATTCAAAAAATCACATTGCCCAAAATTTCAAAATTTTGATTTGAAACTCAATTTACGAAATTATTTCAGAAAATACTTTAATTAAACCATTTGTACCCATATGCTTTCTTTTATAGTCTCGAATTACCATTTTGCTCATAGAGTGAATTTTTTATTTATTACTACTTGAAATTTCAATTATATGAACTTTGACCGAAATCCAAATTTGATAAAAAAAAAAAAGTAATAAAAATTTTAGGCCCTAAAATCAGACGTTACAATATGTCTTTTCAATTTCGCATTTTTAATGATCAACTATACCAATTGTTCTTTGCTAATTCTCGCATTTTCCTTACTTGCTCGTATCTCCTATTCCATCACTATCAGCTCCTATTCCAAAGTTGGGGTATTTGTATTGTATTCTGCCATATTTTTGGGGTGATTTTATGAGGAAATTGCTTTAATCTCCAAAAAACCCTATGGTGGGTGCCAGACTGTAGTGGATAGAGAACCTCAATTAGAATACCCTAAGAAAATAAGATATTCCTTTCAGAATAGTAAGACCTTGAAGATTTAGAGTTTTGAGATTTGATGCTTGTGGCAATTCGGTAAAATGATTCTCTGATCCCTTTCCTTCGTTTTAGACCTATTATATAGAGTTTTCTAGGGGGACAAGGCCATCATTAAGCCTTCATTACGATTAATGCCCACTGTGACCATCAAATATGCATTATTATATGATCGTTATATTATTCGATTAATTAATGCATTTTATGATTGATTGGTTGAATCAACCTTTTGTGCCATTGTTAGTTCACCTTAGACAATTGTTCTTGTTCGGGCATAGACCCGTGTGTGGCTATTTTGAGTGCTCTTTCACTTTTAAGCTTGAATGGTTTCTTTTGAACTTTTCCACTTTTCATTGACTTTCTTTAATCTCTCAACCGCTCCTTACTTTACATCCCTCTTTAATCCTTATTACTTTTTTGGGCATTAATTTGATTGTGAAAGAGTTTTGGATGTTTTAAAATCTTAGTTGTCTTGGCTAATTAGCACATTCTTGGGTGTCATTTATTATTCTTAGCTATTCTCTTGAATAATCTTTCCTCTTGATTCCTTCGCGTGTTAATTGATTTGCATATGATTTTTGAGCACTTTAAGCCTTTGAGGACTATATTCAGGCACTATGATCCCTATTGATCATATTCGGGCATAGCCTGCATATAAATCATACTCTTCTTGCTCTTTACTTCCGTATGAGCTTTTGGGCTTGATCTCATTTGCATTAGATTAACCTACTACCGTTTCGGCTTCTACAACCGTCACAAAGCCAAATTTCATTTGTGTTAATTTGACCTGCTATAATAGTCCCTGATGATGCTCTTAAATTTATTTCAACAAGAGCTTTATAGTGTTTTATTAGTTTTTTTCGCACATTAGATCATTTCATGTGGTGCATGAGTTTTTTCATTTCCAAAATATGATTAATTTCCTTTATCGTCACCTATTCTACATTTTTTTTGGAAGAGACCCAATTAGAGCTTGCAATTTAGATCCAAAATCTTAACTACTTCAGGACAAAGTGCAAATGTATCATCTCCCTCCATCTCTACACTACATTCCACCAAAAACCCAATATAGAGAAGCTATTAATAAGTAGAAATGGTATCTTCCCAATCATGGACAACCTTCTCACCAAAACAAAACTCTCGCCACGGGACAATGACATTCTCATCAACAAATATTCAATGAGAAACAACTGTGCAAAACTTAAATCTTTCAGAAATAGGTTGCGATGCAAGTGATATAGGAATTGAATTGGCTCATAACCTCTTCAAAAACATGCAAAAACTCATACATGCCATTCTTCTCAGCATAGATTTTATCAAATGGTTGGTACGCAGGTCACGAAAAATCCAAACTGCTCCTAAATTGTTTCTTTCGGATGGGAAAAACAACAATTCTATCACCAACAAAAACAAACACAAAACACCTATCTAAATACAAACTCATTGTCATGACCAGAATCCAAACGACTAACAAAGAAAAAGCCTACCTATAAATCATAGATGAAAAGGACTCAAATGGATAATTAGGTGTTGCCATCTATTCATTACTAGTTCTCCATCATTTTAAATAAGAAAGAAAAAGTTAAAAAAAATAAATTTACTATCTACTCATCACTCTAAACCAATAAAGTCTTTTTTAAAATTTGAGTTTATAAGAAAGTAAATGCAAAACAATAGGCCGATCCAATACTGCAATTAATACAGAAAAATACCTTGATTTCGATTGAGTGAAGAATACGGAGATGTTAAATTGTGATCTTGATTTCATTATCATTGGAGCGTGCAAAATTGAAAGTAAGATGTCGATTAAATGAAAATTTTGGAGATGTCGAATTGAGATGGAATTATCGTTGGAGTGTAGGGATTGAAAGCATATATTCTATATAAATTCAAAATTGAAATAAGATTTCAATGAATTATTGTTGGAGCGTACAGGTTGAAAGCTAGATTTATGTTAGGTTTTTAGAATTATTAAAGGTATTTAATACTCATAAATTTTGAATAACTAAACCAACCACGCCATAGCATGATTGACACATATGGGCTTTATAATTTTATCTTTAAAATAAATACAATACAATACAATTTGGGAGTGTTCAGCGATGGACATTGAGTTTCAATTTGTTTTCTTTCGATAGTTCACTTTCACTACCGATTCTTGTTTCTTTCCCGTCAATCACTTTCTCCAAACCTTCAACCACACTTAATTTATTTGACTGACCTTCTGTTTCTCTAACACAAACAACAAACCAGCATTGTTCTTGGCTCCGTCCGATCCATTTCACAGAAAAATGCTGTGATCACCTTCAACTTTCTCACTATGAGTGTCTCTCCTTCTTCCTCCACCTCTGATTCCGCTTCAATTCCCTCCGCTCGTCAGGTATTCCTTGGATCCATCGAAACTCCATGTCACAAACATCACATTCTACTTCACTAACTTCTTTTCTTGATTTTTTAGACTGTACGGAGAAGCGTAGCAGGTAGTGGAGTGGCGCCATCCGAGTCACGACATTGGCGTGATATATTCTGGTTGGCGGTATTTATAATTCATTTGGCAATTTTAGGTTTTGTGCTTGCTGTTCTTGGATTGAATAGGTTTAAGGTCTCCGATAGGCTTAACATCGATAGATACACTGAAGGCCTATGGGAGAATCGACATGGCCTGACTGAGACTTTCTGGCCCATGTATGCGCTTGCTGGTGGAGTAGGGACTGTCCTTGCTTGGATTTGGCTTCTGTTACTCGGTTCTCATGTCAATCAGATGATGAAGGTTTCGGTTCATATTTTGACCACTTATCTTGCTGTCATCAGTGTCCTCTGTTTTTGGTGTAATCAGTTTTTCTGGGGCGTTGCTTTCGCTATTGCTGCTGCCATACAGTTCCTGTATGTTATTGCAGTTATTGACAGGTATACTAATTTTCTAAACTGTGTTTGTGTTGATCATTTTCTGTGAAGGTTGGTTATTGGTTGGCTATTGTTAATCTTTTTAAGGTCACTTTTTAGTAAATTGAGAAGATGAATGAAAAATTTAGCAATTCAAGGTTTAGTAAAGCCAAATTTGACTTGTCACCTCTGTTTTTCAGAGTTAAAAGTTGTATGTGATTTGATGATTTTTGTCTGTCCTGTACCTGTTGTCCACTTCTATTGCATTCAAGAGTTCCACTACTGGTAACAAATTCTTAGGCGCGCAAAATTGATAATTTGCATGAGTCTGATTTACATTCTTAATACAGTTAGAAGTGGATATATCAGAACTGGAATTAGCAGATCCTTTGAAGTCTTCTCTGACTACCTATATTCTTACATAGACTACCATTTACCATGCTGGTCCTCCAAAAGGCAGTGAAGATGGTGTGGAGTCTTCCAGCAGTTATGAGAGTAGCATATGCATTTATGCTAGTCATGCTTTTGTGGATGGGGCTCTGGTCATTTGGTGCAGCTGGTGTTGTAGCTTCAAGCATGGGTGATGGTGGACGCTGGTGGCTTCTTGTGGTGAGCTGGCAAGTTTTGCACTGCATTCTGTTTTTAATTACAGCAATGGGAATAGCTGTAAAGTACTATTGAAGGATGCTGTGACGGATTTCATTGGATGCTGCCACTAACTGTGCTGTCATGGATCATGCAGGTCCTCTCTGTAAGTTTATTTTGGACAGGTGCTGTACTTTGTAACACAGTTCATGTGATAGTCTCTGGAATGGTGTTTCTAGTTCTTAGACATGACGGTCCAGAATCACCATCAATGCCTCCCAAACCATTGCTGAAGTCTGTGCAATATGCTGTCACGACATCCCTAGGCAGCATTTGCTATGGATCACTCTTCACAGCTGCAATTCGAACTCTTAGATGGGAGGTTGGAGTACCAATCTTTTCTTTTCAATCTTAAAGTGAAATTTGCATGAAAATAGTTCTTTTTTTGTTCTGTAATTCATTATTTGACTTGAAGAATACATTTCAGATTAGGGGAATCAGGTCAAAAATCGGAAACAATGAGTGTTTACTTTGTTGTGTTGATTTCTTGTTCCATCTTGTGGAGACACTTGTTCGGTTCTTCAACAAGTATGCATATGTGCAGGTAGTCTGATTTCTTAAGTATTCATTGTACATATTACCTATCAGTGAAACCTGTTTTGTGTTTGAGCTGTTTTCTGAGCAATGAAGAAGATTTCTTATGAACTCATCAACTCAAGAATTTTATGTTTTGCCTGATTCCATCCAATGAATATCATTCTGTATTTTATTTATGGCTTCCCTTGTTGGAGGACCGAAGCTTAGGCTTACATAGAGAGAATACAATTAGGAGGCTAGGTTAGGATACTGTAGTATGATATTCATTTTCCAATTCTAACCAACTGTAAGCTCTGAGGCAATAGTTTTGTTCTTTACTAACTTAAAGCAGAGATAAGACTCTTGAAGTAGTATGCTTGGGATTGATTTCTTTTTGATCAATCATATTAAATGCTAAGCTACTTTCCACAATGTTTGACATCCCATTTGATGACCTAAGATTGAAGCTATCATTTTCAAATGTTATTGTAAATCCCAGTTCTTAGGTATGAAGGAGTCGAGTAATAAGTTTTTACTGAATTTCTTGGTCTGTCTACTGGTTTATACATCCGATAACTTAATTGTAGTGTGTACTCAGATTTGACTGGAATATGTAGATCTGAATAAGATAGCAACACAAATGTTAGAATATATGGACATAAATTCAATGTATTCATAAAATCAAAATCTGTAAGTAAAAAAAATAATAATAATAAAAAAAAGAAAAAAAGAAAAAATGAATTCAATACCATGGCGAAAATGTGATAAATGAGTTTTCTGTCCTTCTTGTGCTCAGAGATGTTTGGCTTTAGATTAGAGTAGACGTGCTCAAGTTTTTATTTTTATTATTTGTTTTATTTTATTTTATTTGTTTTGGTTTTGTCATTTGGCTTGAATTTCATTATGATTATTTGAAATGATAGTCTGCCTTTATCGGTTTTGTTCCACACCTTTACTGTCTTGGCTATTACTCTCTGGATAGTTTCAAATGTTGCATATTTTAAATGCTAAATGGATTGGACGTGAATCTAGTGATTTTTTTCTAAACTGGTGTTACTTCCAACTCCTGATTGTATTCATATCTCTCAACATCTTGATAGCTTTCCTTTTTCATTAATTAATACTCATGTTGCCGCCATGTTTCTTTGAGCTTACTTTATTATAAATCCACGATTTCAATGGGAACTATTTTTGTTGCATTAGTGAAGAGAAAGTTGGGCCTTTATTTTTTATTTTTAATATATATATTTTTTTACTGTGATTTCAGGGTTTTCTCTGTATTAATTCATTAAAAATATTTGTCCTTTAGCAATTTCTGTTATTGTTTAGAATTCACAATCTGTGCTCTCTTCAGATAGCTGTTTATGGCAAAGGTTTTAACCGGTCTGCAAGGGATGCTTGGGAGTTATTCCAGTCAACTGGGGTTGAAGCACTTGTTGCTTATGATTGTTCAGGTGCTGTTCTACTGATGGGCACTCTCGTTGGGGGCCTTATTACGGGAACTTGTGCAGGGGTTTGGACTTATACACAATGGAAAGACAGAGTTATCATGGTAGGGTCAACTGCAATGCTGATAGGAATGGTATTGGTAAGCGTTTATCTGGAAGGCATTCTCTTCTTTCTTTGTGATTATAATTTCATGCTAAATCTTTGGTTATTTATTTATTTATTTATTTACCTAAAGCTACTTGTGGTCCTGTAGTTACTGTAACCTAGGTTCTTGTCATTAAGAATGAGGGTTCTTTATTACTAACCTACATTAATGATTGAGAACAACATTAAAAGCTTTAGTTCTAAATCAATCTGATATCAATGTCTAACTACATTTACCAAATCAATTTCGGTCCTACCATGTATGGTTTGAATCCTCTAAAGGTCTGTATTAAATTTGTCATATCAATTGACCTTTACTCATCCTTCCCTCTATTGCTATTACACCTACCTTACTATGAATATCATTTTGCATACATTTTGTCCTTATATGGTACTCACGAGTTTAATATACACATCTTTGTCACAATTAGCTTACTTATGTGTGTCCTTTTGATAGTCAATTGTCCACCAGCATACAACATAGTTGAATGAATTGTAGTCTCTCCATGCACATGTTTATATATACATACATATACGTATGTGTGTGTGTGTATATATATATATATATATATATATATATGCGCTAGGTAGTGACCCAAACGATTTGCATTAGGCAGTCAAATATGGTCAATCTAATCATGTGAATTAAGTTGAAATTTTTATAAAATTATATAAATGCTATAAAAAATTTCACGATGAGTAAACAATATTAATAATCATATGAGAATAATAACATCTTAAAAATGAAATAATAAAATTTTATATTTAAAAATCTTTTACCTAAAAACTTTTGTGAAAATAAAATTCTATTTTTTATTTTCAAAAGATTTAAAAAAAATTATAAGAAAAAATTGTCTAAATTGTCTAAGCGAGGTTCTACGTGTTGTTAGGCATTAACCTAAGCAACCAAAAATTTTGCTAGGTAAGTATCTGAGCAAATTTAGACGGCGTCTAGGCGTTCCTTGTATTTTCCTCAGCGGAATAAGCGCCTATACTAGGATGTTTAGGTGATGAGACACCGTCTAGCACCTAGACACGATTCTATATACCCTTTCATGCTGCATATGGTGTAAGTTTTTATTTATTTATTTATTTTTTTATCCACTTCAAATCTGATGACTCTGGAAAGTACGTTTACTATTAAAACTTATGGTTTACTCCTCCTTCAAATATTTTATTTGTTAAAAACATCTCCCAAGAGATCCCATCTTCAACTTTTAAATCAACTTATCCATCACAATGTTAAATAGATCAGAGTTAAAGGTCAGACTCAGAATGAAGGCCTTTGAATGGAGAACTTATCCATTATCCTTTAACAATTCTCATACTCGTAAATAGTGAACCTTATCATATATATCTTATGTTACTTTGATATATCTCACGTACACTCCTTTATTCTTTTAACACACTTTAAACTACCTCCTTTAGTATCTATCCTAATTGGAAAAACCATATATAGGTCACATTTTGCTCATTTGTACCTTTCCATTAGCATCCCAAGAATAAAAATTGTTTTTGATATATAGGGTACCTAGTTTAGGTCATAAAAGAAGTTGAAATATAATTTTGTTTCATGGTTTCTTATTGCTATTTTAATAGATTTGGTAATTTGGAGAAGTAGATGGTCAAAATCAGTGTCTATAAGCTACTGGTACATTTACCTGGAATTCAAGAAATTCAGAATTACAAGTTTGGAGAGTTTTTCGAAACCCTCTCTAAGCATTGGACTCAAAACTCTACTAGAATCAATTACTCTCTATTGCCTCTCTAGCATATTTAGGGGTCACCTGTACAGCACCAACTGAAAACTAATTGCCATATTACCTTACCCTTGCTACTCTGTGGCCCCACCCAAACTGACCACCTGCAACCTAGTATTTATCCATTAACCATTCTTCTGGAATACACATTAACCACTCGTCTCTCTCTCTGTATGACTCTTACCTTGTCCAAGGTGAAATTCCAGAAATCAAGCTGTTAACTCCTCCAAGACCTGTTAGGTATTCTGCATTTCAGCTGAATCATCGCACTTGAATAATTCTTCTAGTCTTGACCTTTCCACGTTGAACAACCTTCATGTTTGCAGGGTGAATAATTGGAATTGTAAGTGTTTCCAACTTATCAGGTACTATCACCAATACTGGTGGCAATCTCTCATGATCGGCTGGAGCTGAGATACGTTAGGGTGTATGTAAGACTCTTACAGTAAAAGCAGCTGATATTCAATGTTTTCCACTTTCTTGACTATCTTCGAAGGCCCAAGATACCTAGAAGGTAACTTCACATAGGATCTCTTGGCACACAGGAATTGTCTATAAGGCATTAGTTTCAGTAGCACCATCTACTTTCTTGTAATCGACTTCTCATCCGTCACATCTACTTGTTCCTTTATTTCTTGGTTGGGCCGTGACTAGTTATTCTCTAAATTTTGGCTTAGTAACCGTGTCCCTGAAGCATTACCTCTAGTGAATCATCCTTGGTTGCATGCTCTCCCAACAGTAGAATTAGTGATGGATCTCTACCATACACAACCTTAAATAGTCTAGTCCCAGGTGGGATAAAACAGATTATAGCAATAATCTCCCACCCTAGCCATTAACCCACTAGCATGGCAAATAGGATTTTACTTACTGGTTTACAACTCCTGTAGCCCCCGTCAGTTTGAGGATGATAAGTGGTGTTGCTTCAGTGAGGAGCCATGCATCCTTAGTAGTTCATTCCTAAAGGAAGAAAAATGGTGACTCTATCCAAGGGAATGGAACCTAGGAAGGAATCCATGTGTCTTCATTACTACTTGCAGGAGTTTATCTGCTACTGTCCTTACTGGAAACAAATGCTTTAATGGCAGGAAGTGACCATTTTACTCATCCGATCCACTGCAAATGATGAACAAGATGTAGGTAACCCTTCTATGAAGTCCATGTTTATTATTCCAAACCTCCTATGGAACCAGTAAGTCTGCTAGAGACATTGACAAGTACTTGTTTTCTGACATACTAGATAAGCTGCCGCATTGAATATATCCTTTGCATCCCTTCTCAATACAATTCCTGAGCTATCCGTTTGTAGGTTTTCAAGGGTCTTCCATTCCATGTACCCGAAATGGCTTCTGTGTCCATCCAGCAACAGCAGGGGAATATTAATAAAGATGAAGTATTAGGAATCACCAACCTCCCAATGTGAATTAACCATCCTTCTACCATATATGGGTGATATACATATATGGGTGATATACTGCCTGCATCCTTTTCTGTAACCCTCTCTTAAATCCTGTAATTTTTAATCGCTTATCACTCTATTTCTTTTTGTACCACTTCCATGTCCGCCTTCCTAGTTAATACTCTGCACTGCTGTTGTCTCTTGAGATTTATATTAGGAATTCAAAGCATGGCACCCATAATCTCGTTCTCTCTTGAGATTTATATTCGATACTGAAATCATAACCCATCAATTTATTCATTCATTTCCAAAAATTAGGATGTATCCCTCACTACTCCATCCAAAAAATCAGGGGTTGGTCTGCTCTGATAATAGACCAGGGTCCCAACAGGTATGATCTCCACCTCCTCACTGCTAACAAAATAATGATCAACTCCCTTTCAGATGCAAAATTTAACCCTAGTGTCACTAGTTCTTGCTATAGAACATAATCGGCCTGTTTCGACAACTCCAATCCTTTAGCTGTAAGTGGTTCTTGAAAATCTGTTAAGGCTTGAACTGACAAATAATCATGACTGCAACCTGCTACTGGTATATCTTGTTGGGATTCAAGAAAATCAGCATTACTAGTATATAGGGATGTTTTCTCTTCATCGCCCTAGGACTCAAAATTCTACGCAAATCAATAGCTACCTCTACTACCCTTACGGGCATTATTTAGATACAATTGCAAACTTGCAGTACCAACACACCAACTGAAAACTGACCAAAGTATCCTCTCACCTCGGTACCTTGTGTTCCCACTGCCTATTATTTATCCATTTACCATTTCTTTCTTTATTCTAGTATAAATCTAATTTTATGTGGTTCCTTATTTTACTAAACCTTAATAAGAACTTCTGGTCTATCACAGTAGTTCCCTTTTTCACTATTGGCATTTTTGAACATGCTGTCAGGGAGTTGAACAATCATGGCCACTGGCCAAATAAAAATGCTATTGGGTGAATGCATTATTGTTAATCCTATTTAACTAATAATGTTGTTGGAAACATGCTCTTAGAAGCAATTTGATGCTTGCATATGTATGTATTGTTCTTTAAGCAAAGTTTTCCTTGTGTGCATGTTAAAGATGGTATGAATCTCTTACACTCTGAGTACCTGCCTATGACCCCAGTTTATGTCAAAGACCATGATGTAGTTGGGAGCTTCTTTTTTTCTTGGAGAAAGTAATGTTCTGCTTTGTCACCAATAGTAGTGCAGATATGTCAGCCAGTTGATTACTTCAAATGCTTCTTCTGAAATAGAGGGGAAAATGAGTTCAAGGGATTAGGAATTTTCTCCCAAACAATGCTTTTATTGTAGAACATCCTAGTTTCTAAAGTGTGTTTATACCCATGTTCTAAAAATCTAAAAATCTCTCGCCTGACCGTCCCTCAATCATAGGTCCGCCTAACTTTAATGTGTTACTAGTTGAATATGTACATACTTTATTTTTAAAGATAAATATTATATTTTTTTCATTAAAAGTTATAGATGATGAACATTACTGAGATATATGGTTGGTATTAGGTTGGACTAGCTATGGTTGTGGTGGAAAGTGCTGTCACGTCTATATATATTTGTTATGCAGAAGACCCGTTGCTGATTCATAGATGGGATGCTGAGTTCTTTGACCAAATATCTGAGATGCTACACCAACGCTTGCAGCACAGAAGCTCACGAGCAGGAGAAATGTTAACACACAATCAGCATGATAATCAGATCTCTGTTTAAAGTATTGCAAAGGTGACTATTGTTCCGATACAATTTAAAAAGCACCCAATATTTCTCTTAATAAATTCTTTTTATATTTGGTTTCATAGGTTGTTCATTGCAATGACTAATATGGATATTGGGAAACCTTGGAAACAGAATATGTGGTGAGATTGGTTTAAAACTTGAATACTACATATTTTGTTTTTATGCTAAATTTTAGATTTAGTAAAATTGTGATATATCACTGCTAAATGAATTTATTTTATTTAAATATATATATATATATATTTTTTTTACTTTTTTCATTTGAAAATAGAACTTAGTTTTATAAAAAGGGGCACTTTTGAGCTTTTTTTATTAAAAAAATTATCTTTTTAGATCAATACTATAATTTTTACAAAACTATAATTTTTACAAAACTAAGTTCTTAAAAAAAAATTGCAAAACAATAGACCAAAATGACCACTTCACCTCATACCGAAAAAAAAAATATATCCATCAGCTTTTCAGTATTACACACCAGGAAACGGGCAAAATTCAAGCTAGTTTCCTGTTGTATAGTAATGGGAAGCAAATTTTGGCTTCCCAGTATACTGGGAAGCTGCTTGAATTTTACCTGTTTTCCGGTATCACATATTAGGAAGCTCATGTTTTGCAATTTTTTTTAAAAAAAAAAAAATAGTTTTACAATTTGTTTTATAAAAAAAGTTTAAAATTGAAAATATTTAGGATTAGTGTTAAACTAAAATAAAAAAGTAGATCAAAATTTTCACTTTTATAAATATATATTTATTCCATTTATATGTTATATCACCTTATTTTACTTATTTTATTATTTTTATATATAATTTTAAAAAAGTTATAATTTTTTAGTTAGATATTGCTAAATAATTTATAATATTTTTAAATAATTATTTTTGAAAACATTTTAAAATTATTTATTTTATTTTTTATAATTAAATTATAAATTATTTTTAATGATAATAAATGACAAAATATTTAATAAACACTTTATAATCAAATTATAAATTATTGTATTTAATAATTATTAATAACACATGACAGATCTTTAACGAGCAGTATCCCAATAAGCTGAACTGCTAATAACCGTCCTCAAGTCCCTCCTGCTACCAAGCATGACTAAGGCATAACCATTTTACATATTCTTGACAAGTAGGGTGCATGATTTATCTGGATAAAAGTAAACTCTGTTGTAACTTGAACTTAGCATACATTCTCCAGTTTTCAGTCTGCCACATCTTACTTATAACTTTAAAATGATTCTATTTTTATTTAAAAATATAAAAAAATATTCGTTATAACTTATTGTTAATATACGAGGAAAGATAAAGAATTTGTTAAATTCTACTCATGCTACTGTATTTTTAACAAAGTTTTATTCATGAATAATTATACTTGTATAATTTAAATTTTAATTTTTACTCCATAAGTCATTCAAAAATTGTGACCGTAACTAACAGACTGGGAGTGTAATTCACAAAATCTGTAAATGTAAAAGTTTAGGGGTATTTTGGAAAACTCGACCTATGGAGTAAAAATCAATTTGTTAAAAGTTTGTTTTCGTATATTTTTCAAAAGATGTCTATAATTGTATTTTAAACTTTAAAAAGTCTATATAAAAGATTTTTCACTTATTATTGTTATTATTATTATTATTATATATTTATTTCTATATTATTTTAGTATTCACAATATCTACTCACTTTAAAAAATTTGTTAAATAAATAAATTAATTTATCAAAATACAAGTTAAATTTAATTTAAAAATTATTAGTTTTAAATTGATGTTTTTGTTTAAAAAAATTGAATTATGAAAATATTGTGTTCCTTTTGTAAAATATTTATTTTGAATCTTTACTAAACAAACTGGAGTATTATGTGGTGTTTTATACTTTTATGCAAATATTAATTGATTAGATGTGTGAATTTGAGTTTATTTTATAAATCATTAAATGTATCGTATGTAGATTTAGTTCAATTGCTATCAAAGCATATCTAATTTCGCAACTTCTTAATTGCTTGGGTGTGGGCTGGTATCAAAGCATGATTTAATTTTTACAAAGTCGTATTTCAAAACTCTAAAATTATTTTCAAAATCTATGATTCGGCAAAAAAGAATAAAAAGAAAAAAAAACCCTAATTTCTTAGTTGTACGGTCTAGTTTTCAACATTTTTGTTTCTTTCCTCCCTTTGTGTACTGACGAGCTTTTTCAAGGATTACAGGTACCAAATCTTGAAGATCTATCGGGGAAAGAAGAATTTGATTGAGTTGATCTCAATAAAGATCGGTGGGCGAATTTTTTTTATGTATTCTATGTGATGTGTTCATATTTCTAATCTATAACAGCACCGTTTGAATTTGATTCGTAATTGTTTATCTGTATGTGATTCTTTAAATTTGTGTGTATGATTTCTCTAAATTAATTTTGGAACTAAACATTTGCTTTGTGACTAAAAGAAGATTAAGAAACTGATCTTATGTAATAAAATTGTTTCTCAGATTAGATTTGTAATAAGCTATGAATCTTGATAATAATTCCCTATTACTACTTTATTGAAACTTAATTTATTTCCGTCATTGATATATTATCACTAAGTTATCATCCTTATACTTATACTCTATACACATGTTTATACTGTGGGTTGTGACGTGGTGTTGTTTGTTTTCAACTTTGAGACTAAGTCTCACTTGTTTGTTTACTATGCCCCAAGTAAGTATTAATTTTTTTCGTTTAAGATGTTTGCCATGATTTAGTACTTTTGAGACTGTGTCTCACTTGTCTGCGCACTAAACCGTAGGTGTGTTTTTTTGTTTAATATTATTAGCAAGGTTGATACTCACCGGGTTTTAAAACTTAATAAAATACAATATATCTTTCTCAATTGTTGTTGTGTATGTTAGATCAAAATCCGATTTCAGTGTCAATTTTCTTTTAAACTCTCTTTCACTTTGAGAGCCAAGTTAAAACAGGATTTGAAAAATATATTTGAAACATTACTGATTTTAAACTTTGTTTATGTTTTCTAGGTTCACTTAAAATAATAAGCATTCAATTAATTTTTGAATTAAAATTATTTTTAAGTAGAAACTAAAACCTTTTTTTTTTTTTTAAATCTTACTTTTAAAAGAGCCATTGAACTAACCATAACGTTATAACTATAGATATTTTTTTATCGAATACAGAATTTTGTCATTCAGAAAAAAAAAATGTCATCTGTTTTGCTCTATTATAGTTTAGAACCAATAGTTAAGAAATATTAGCCAACTAATAAAATTTTACCAAAAAGAATTAAAAAACATAAAAAGGCATACCATACAATACTCCTTCAAATATCTAATAATATTTAACTGTTGTTTCTACATACATCATTGCTTACCTCTGGAAAGGTTTAGAGACACTGTACTTAGTCAAAAATGTTTCAAATAGACTTTTAATTCTTTAAAGGTTATTGGGATTCAAATTTGTACCCAATAAAACTGTCTCCGAAAATCTTGCTACCTTTAGAAGATTAGTTCATGATCTAATAGTAGGAAAAATTTGAGGAATGACTTAATGAGGAATACCTTTTTATGATCTTACCTGATGCATTCTGTTGTTAGAGAATTTGTATCCTTCAACAAACAATACTTGAGCCCCAAATTCATAAAAGATGTCCCGTTGTTTAGGATTGTTGGTGAAGAAGTTATTAAGACTCAGAGTGAGGGTTTGTTTTCAAACAAATCTTCCTCTAGTCATAATAATAACCATAAACAAAAGAATGAAGATAATTCTATAATTGAAATAAGAACAAGAAATTTAATAAGAATAAAAACAAAGCTAAAAATGAGGCTAAAATGAAAATATTATTATTGTGGCAAGACTAATATCTTAGTTAAAGATTATTTTTAGAAACAAAAAAGATGAATCAAATTGAAAATCAAATCTGTAGCTTCTAGTTCACTAGCTAAACTAGACTATTCTTATAGTGAAGGACTAATCGTCATAGTTGAAATCTCTTTTGGTGTCTATATTTTTTTACCATGAATACTCAAATAAATGGGTTGTGGACCCTGTATGTACACACCATATGACCCCAAATAAAAGTCAGTTTGCCAACATATCCAACTTTAGGGAAGAGAACATTCTAATGAGATCAGATAAAAATGTAATATTACTAGTATAGGTTCAATGAATATTAAATAATATAATGGAAAATTATATAAACCTAGTGATGTAAGATTAGTAAGATTAGTACCAAACTCAGGAGAAACTTGATTTCAGTTGGTGCTTTGGCTGAGTCCTGTCTTAGTTGACCTTTTAAGAATACCTTAGTTGAAGCTTTAAATGCTATATATTAAGTAATAGTTAGAGGTATAAGTATAAAATCTCTATTTATTAGCTGGTCAAACTTTATAAGCTTAAGTAGCCTTTGAAAAACCAAACCCTAGATATGCTTCCAGCCTTGGCATAAATGAATAAGACATATAGGTTCAAACAACCTTAAGACCATAAGAACCAAGGATCAATGGATAAAAACTTGACCTGTAACATCCCTTTATACAAAAACTGTATGCTTGCAGAATTTACCAGAATGTCTCAAATATACAATTTAAATAACTTTTTTTTTTATTATGTACACTCTAATTTACAGGGACCAACTAAATTTTGCATTTTTCCTTTGTTGATGACTTTTGAAGGTTTTATTGGATTTATTTTTCAAAATTTAAAACTGAAGTTTTGCGATTTTCAAACTTGGAAAAAGTGTATCGAAAAGGAAAATGATTTGAAATTAAGTATTTAAGAATTGAAAATGGAATTGAATATTATTATGAAATCTTTTCAAATTGCTATGGATCGAGTGACATTATAAGGTATAAAATAGTGAGACACACTATGAGGTGTCGTACCCCCTCTCTTGTCAAGACCGTGACTAGTGGCTGGGTTTGCCACATCAACATATGCATATTGTCGCATCGAACCCCCGCCTGTTGAGACCGCAATAGAAGTCTGTACCACCATATTAAACAATTATAATTACAAAACCAGTTGCAAGTACAAATGTGATGAGCGGCCCAATATCAATTGACAATTCAAGTACAATTTTCAAAAGTCAACCAGTGTGGAGATATTTTCGGAAAGGTTTAACATAATATCTTCACAAAAACAATTCACTATTTCAAATGTTAGTAATATAATAAAAGCGGAAGACTAATAATCATTTTAGTTTCTCAAACAATATTTTAGTAATAAAATCATCTAGACAAGGGTTGTACAACTACCTATCAAATAAGTGATCCTTTACAACATTTCTCAAAATATTTCATGAATTCATTTTACAATATAACTAGCTTTTAAATACATGTAAGTGTAGGTACTTATTTAAATGAACTTTGCCATGAGAGCCTTAAAAACCATATGCCTTACTCGATTAAACCTGTAAACAAATTTTTGGGAAAAAGGAAAAAGAAGAAAGGAAGGGTCAGGCACACACCTGGTTCGCATTCCATGTCCAAATCATACACAAACAAATGCTTTTACCTACTCGTTAATATGCAATACTTTCATACAATGCATTTCTAATGTAAGCATCTTTAAACTCACCTTATGGCATAGAAGTCAAGCAGAAACAATTTTTATCAATCATTCATGCTAGTGCAATAATCAAGAACATGCTATGCAATTCATACAAGTTCATTATATGATTTATCAATCATAAGATTAATCTCGTTTCCCTTATCATTAATCAATACATCTCATCAATCAATCATGAGATCAATCAAGACAACCATTTCAAAAGCCAATCCATCAAGCGAAAATCATGTGATCATGCAATCAATCAAGGTCATCGATTAAGAAAATCAATTAATCAATCCATCAAGTCAAACAAGATAATCATTCAAGATGATCAATCAAGAGCCAAACCCTATTTAGTCCAAACAATTCGACTCTAGCGGGACTTTGACCTAACGTAACACTCTCAATACTTAGGATGAGACACTGGACGATTATCTAACAAGAAGCAATCAAGCAATCAACATCATTACAAGGTTGACCGAGTTACAAAACTCAAATGTGCTCAAATGCATTTCGAAAACATATTAATCAAAACAATATCCGTTATCCATTTAACCTTTGGAAGAATCAAAATAAATTGGTAGGAAACGTCCCAAATGGATGAGTAAAAGAAGAAATCTTTAAGAACATCCTCAAGAACTTACGACTTCGCATGAGTTCTTTAACTTGCTACAAAAGTGTTTTATTTATCAAAATCCTCTTCTTTAAGAAAATAACACTCGTAAGAATATTTCGTAAAATTTTTAAAGACAGTTCAAGAAGTAGTTCTTAAATTATGAAAACTTGGTTTCCAAAAATAATTTAATATTTTTGTAGGTTGAAAACCTTGCAATGTTGCAGGCATAGTTGAATAAGCATATGCAACTATTAAACCATCCAAAAGTCTGCTAAAAATAAAAAGTCATACAATCAAATAATTCTATCAATCAATCATACAAGAGCGTAAAATGAGCATGTTAGAGATTTAAGGAGGATTAGTAAAATTTAAAGTCAACTTAAAATCATATAATTCATAAATGGATTCACACCATCCTAGACAAGTAATCTTCAAGTTTACAATACATAGAAAAATAAGGTTTGGAAGGATTAATATCCTAAAAGGAGATTTATGAATTTAATGATGGAAAACAACCCACTAAATCATTCAAAAGTAGTAATAATAAATAAATAAAAAGTAAACATTGAAATAAACAAACAAAAAAATACAAGTGAAAACTAAGAGTAGCAGCATGATACACGGCCTAACCGTGTATATCCACACAGTCCATGTGGTTTTCTCCCATTAGAACTCAAAAACAACAGCTTACACGATCAGACAGTGTAGTTTCACACTGACCGTGTAAAGTACTGATTCTTTACTTTCTCAGCATACTCAATTTACACAACTTGTTACACTAATTTTTTGGATTCACACTGACTGTGTAACGCACTGATTTTATATATATCTCAGTAAAAATTCAAAGCAACAACCCACTTTTAACCCCCAAAACCATATCCTAACCTCTAGTAACACTATAAGATCAATTTTGACACTCACGCAAGCATACACATGATGCATATACTTATATACATGACATCTCCTTATGATCTTTAGTAACTCTATATATACTGAATAATCAATCCATCTATTTTACAAGACAAAAATATACCTCAAAATGACTCACTAAAGGGGTTGGACTAAGGGTTGGCCAATCAAACATATATCCAAACACATCATGATCATGCACAAGACATATATAGGCATTTATTTAGCCAAGATCACCATTATTCATTGTTATTACAAGTTAAACTAATTTAGGCCCATTGGTTACTTAAGTTCAATTATGAAACAAGTAAGGTGATGAGATACATACAAAGGTCATTCACTTAGATACATATGTTCATTAATGATCATTAGTCATCTTTGCTTACTAAGCATGTTAATCTCAATTCCATTTCAATATCAATAGCAATGTCATCTTGTTATCAAGTGCATTATCAAGTTTACTTACCTCTAACCAATTTATCATTAAGTCATCACTTAAGTTTATCAAATTTTACAGGAATGCCCATAAACAAGACAATAACTTCGAAAACGGGATCAAGATGAACCGAAGCCCAAAACAGGCAAACGAGTAGGTGAATCGAAGTTCCAAGACGATCCTATCACCACAAGGTGCATCGGAACTATAGGTGGATCATTATCCAAGATGGGTAAATTCGTAAACAAGATGGAGTTGTCACCACATAAGTAGACTATCCGCACCTACTAAATTATGATATCATCATGGGTCAAAGTACTTCTATTCCTAGACATGCCTTTCATTTTACTATCCATAGTAAGTTGATGGGGCATTTTCATAATTACCAAATATCATTATCAATCATCATTTACCATCATCAATTTCATTTAATCAAGACCCAACCAAGGGTTGTGCATCAATTATGCCATTTCCATTATTTTACAAGCCATTTCAAGACCCTTCAAGGGTAATGTCCTCAAGTTAGTCTTTGGTTCATCTTAGGCCACATTATAAGACATTAAGTCAGATTATTTTATAAGAGTGCATTTCAAGTCTTAATTAATACCAATTACCAATAGCAATAAATTCAATACATTTCATCACAATACACACAATCACATTATTCAAGCAATAATGCATTGCCGAAATTAAGTCTTTATCCTAACTCCATCAAATCACAAACAATGTGGACTTAGTCCACCCAAACTTCATTTTCCAAGGGCAGCACTTTACATGATTCTACATGGCCGCAAGTATGTTCTAACGCCCTAACATGAAAATAATATTCATCACTTCAATTTTTGGTTGGTTATCTTATTTAAGCCCAATTTCTTTGAAAGTCCCTTTTCAAATATTTAGTTTCAAATTAAATAAAGGTTGATCCTAATATTTTCTTTTCAAAACAAATTTTCCTAATCTCATCATTACCCTTAATAGTACATTCGATTTATTCCGATGAGGAAAATATCGAAAAACAAATTTTTAAAAATTTCAAATTAGTCCAAAATTTAGGCCTAATTTGCAAACGTTACACATATTATCTGATTCATTTCAATGTCAAATACATAATTCATGCTTCATTACATACATATACTAATATCCACTAATGCATAGTCATTTAGAAAATCAACATGTCAATAGCGTAGATATCTCACATTATTATAATCGAAACTGTAAATTGTCCACATGGTTAAACAATGTCTTAACTTACATTCACTACTCAAATAAAATAGAGTTAATGAATAAATAGTATTTACAAAATTAGCTAATACAACATATAATAGTTTTTCAAACCATGAAGTGCATGCAAGAGAAAATTGATCTTGAAGGGTATTCACATCCTTTGCATTTTTGCTCGATCACTTGGATTGTCATTCAGGTACAAACTAAAAATATGAAAATAAAGGACGGTTAAGCTATTAATTCTTAGTTCGTGATTCCATGCTCCAACATAGACATACGACCATGCTTCTAACTTTTATAGTAAGCATGCAAATGCATTTAAAGGAGTCACTAGGGTCCATTATATAACGAAAGCCACACATACAAGACATTCCTATCACTTACATATGCTTATACATGTAGCAAACATGTTATGAGTTTTATAACTTATCTTATTCACTTCTCATGGAAGAATACCCAAAAAAGGGTTACTAACTCCGGAAGTAACGACCCAAAACACTTCTTGTAAGTCAGGTCAATTCATATCATGCATATCATAGTCTAGTATAAATGGTATAAAAGTCTTTTACAAATGATGGGTTCAAACTGGTTTAAATGGTTCAAATTTAAAAAGTCAAGTTTTGGACAAAATTGGTCTCAAGCAACTAGCTTAGCGACATGTCGCTTGAGCTAGTCATCTAATTTTTAAAAGATTGTCACTATAAGACCTAGGCAACTAGCTTGGCAACATGCATGTCACGTGGACTAGTCATCTAGTTCCTAAGGTTTATAAAAATAAATTTTAGTCGACTTACTTCGTGACTAGGCTAGTCACCGTAGTCGCCTAGCAAGTCATCTAGGTCTTTGGAAATCGAGTTACCAAAATTTTCAATTAACTAGCTAGGTGACTAGCTAGTTGCAAAACATGTTGCTTGAAGTTTCAAGTGAATAATTATTAAGTCAAACGAATAACTTAGCGACAAGCATGTCGCTTGCCTTGTCTCTTGGGTATAAAATGCCCTATTTTCATAATTGTTCCTTTGGCAGTTTTAAGACTACCCATCTGAGCAATTTACTCAGTTTCAAAATGAAATCGAATGAGAATGGAGTGCAACCAAATTTTAAATACATCATCTATGAACAATAAGCAACACATTTAAACAAAGAAAACATCAAGTGACCCAACCATTTGGGCTTATAACACTGAGCGATTGACCTATCTGGTCAACTTGTTACAAAAATGCCAAAATTACCAACCATGCAAGTTTGAGATATTTACTCTACATCATACCGGAGCCATGCAACATAATTAAACTCAAATATTTCCAGGTTTGCAATCAAGTTAAATAAGACAACTATCATCAACTTTCATCATGGATTACTTATTACGGAAGTTTTTATACTAATGCCCATTAAACCACTCTAAAATCTAAAACATAAATAACTAGTGAAAATTCTTTCAAATGGGCTTTTTAAAGTTCAAAATACAATTATAGGCCTGTTTTGAAAAACATAAAAAAAATAAAAAAAAAAATAGGCTTTTAAAAGTTTAGTTTTCACTCCATAGGCTAAGTTTCCCAAAATACCCCTAAAACTTTACAATTCACAGATGCTGTGATTTACGCTCATAGTTTGTGAATTACGGTCACAGCTGTGAATGGCCTATGGAGTGAAAATCAAACTTTAGTTTTGCAAACTTTTCAAAAGTGGCCTATAATTGTATAGTAAACTTTTTATGGCCTATAAAAAAAATTCCAAATAATTATGGACTGAAGTCTGAGAACGGGTAAACCCATATTTAAGCTAAAGTTCCAAGATAGTCCTTGCATCTCAAGGATATGCCGAAGCATGTCTGGATCATCACCCCAAGACGGATATAACAGTAATTAAGATGGAGTCATCACTCGTATTGAACAACCAAATTCTTATGGCATCAAGTCAAATCACAAACCAATATATCGAATTACTTCCAACTTCCTAGGCACGCCTTTCATTCTATGAGCTAGCCTGAGGGCATTAGGTTGTTACCAAACCTTCATTAGTAAATTTATATAGTTATCACCAAGTTAACATACTTATATAATCACATAACACATTTTTCATCATTTCAACCCAACTAAGGGTATGTATATCATTTTGGTCATTATTATCATTATTCATCATTCAGTGTTCATATCACCAATCCATAATTCATTCAAATAGCCATTAGCCAAGTTATGATCACAATCACAATAACATCATCGTGGTTAACATCCAAGACACATTTAGCATCAATTCTCAAGATAGCTTCACATCAACAAAAATTTTCATGCTTATTCCAATTAATCCAATTCATTCATCATTATTAAGTTCCAAACCATCCATTAATTCATTCAACCAATAGCATCAAAGTCAAGCACAATATCATCAAACTTGGTAAAACATATTAAACTCCATCAATTGGCATAATTTACTAAGTGAGATATACAAGAAACCTAGTATTGGTTCTAATGCACAAATTCTAGCCTATAACATACAACCACCATTCAAACACGTAATAGAGGGAGTAATATGAAAAACGAACCTTCTTCCTTAAGCTCTAAGTAAGGTCTCATCCTTTCTAAATTCACCATATTCTTGGTTTCCTACAAACCATCCAAGAGCAAAATCAACATAAGAATCAACATAACACATTAAGAATCATTTTTTATTATAAAAACCATGGGTAACACTCAGTAGAATCACTAAGGTAACAATATCCTAGTCTAATTGGAAGCCAAAGACACTATATCGAACCCAAAACCTAACCAATTAACGAGTTTAAGACACTCTAGAATCATTATCAAGAACCAATCTAAAATATGAAAAGAATGTAGAGTGAGAGTAAATTTATACCTCCAAAGATGTGATCTTTAACTACTTCAAAAATACCCAAGTAGCAATTGAACTCCTAAAGGTGGTTCAGAATAAGAATAAAGGTGGATTTTGAAGCTTGTACTGATAATTGGTGAAGGGTGAATGTTAGGGTTTAAATTGTGTGTGAAACTTAACTGAGAGTGCATTATATGAAATAGAGCTTCAATGATGAAACTTTCTGTCACTAAAGTCTTGATTTCCGTCATTGGTAGTCCATTGTGACAAATTTGTGACGAAAATACTCCATTACTGAAAATAGCGCCACAAATTTGTTATGATGGAATTTTTTTGTCACAAATAGTTTATGATGGAATTAATTTGTTACAAATGTGAAACACTCAGTTAAAAGAACTTAAAAAATAAAAGATTTTTGTCACAAATTTGTGACAGATTTGAGACAAAAATTTTGTTTTTGAGACAACAATCATTTATGACGTATTTGTGATATAAGTTGTTTGTGGAAAATTTATGACAAAAGTATTTATGAAAGATTAGTGACCGGAAATTTGCGTTTGATTTGTGATAGAATTATCATTTGACTAATTGTCAGCTATTACCAATTTGTGACGGAAATGTGATAGACTATTTATTGACGGATTTTTTATGAATTGTGATAGATTATTATTATTTCATATTTTTACCGAATATTATTACAATTGCTTGTATTTTAACTTTGTACCTTTTCATCGCTCTTCACAAAAATATTAATGTAAAAGTTGAATTTAATACGAATTCTAAATTAATATTATATTCAACATTTAAATAAATAATTCTAACTTAGACTTTAAATAAAAAAGATGTTCCATTAAAACAACTTTAACATGCTCATATAATTGATATTTTCCATCAAAATGTGACATCACTATTATGCATAGCTATAAAGTACATTAATAAACTCAAACATCCATTATATCTAAACTTAATAAACTAAAATAAAGAAAAGTGAATAAAACTTCATCTATAGAATTAGAGCTTACACAAAGCTTACACAAACTCTCTTTGATTTAGGATCCATATAATCACCGACACTTTTTTTATCCTTTGGTCTCTACATGAATACATGGTTATATATACTTCACAATATATTTGTTATTTACCATTCTCTTTCACCTATTAGAAAAAGAAAAATTAAACTTCAATAATTTTGATAATTTTTTACTGAAAACCAATTGATCATTAAAACATACAAATCTCAATCGGTGCTCTACAATAGAAATAGAACCAGAAGTATGATAGGACAACAAACAAGACATAAATGTCCATTGGGACTATCCTATTGCAGCCCCGAACAACATAATATGAGTTATGGTAGTATCCACTCCCATTTGCATAGCTACCTATAGAAATTACCCATCTAGGTTCTAGAATTTAGTTATACACTCTACAACACGTGATCCATAAATGTGAATCTGAAAGAGTTAATAGATACATAATGTTCCACCAACTTGACAACTAGTAGAAAAGTAAATCATTCAGAAACAAATAGCAAATAGAAGCAGGAAAGATAGTCTGGCAATTGAATAATAAAAGAAGTATAAAAAATATACGCTATTCACACAAAATAATTTGATAAATTATTAGTGTTCACTTAAAGCAAATGGTTATCATGCGATCTATAATCTATCATGTGAATTTCATAATTCCACAATTTAAGTTCTTCCAACATGTCATTATGCAATAGCAAAATCACTTAAACAAAGCTAAGTCTAGGCATGGACTATAAAAATATAAGAGATCTTCTGGTCTAGCTAGCTTAGCCTCAGTTTAGAAAGTCATAGATGTTCTTAGTAGGACCCAAGACATTAATAGCTCTTCTGATAGAGAAAAAAATAGTATGCAAATTAAATTGAAAATTTTTTCAACAAATAGATTGAGCATCAGGTCTAGTAAGCTCAAATAATTTTAATTCCTCTATGATCAATTCATGGCACCAATTGACTCAAAGGACCCAACTTTGAGTTCTTGTTTTTTATCAAAATGAGGACTCAAATGACGTATATACTTTAACAATTGAGATTGTAGAGTAATCATAAACAAGAATCACTCATCACTTTGGTTATCAATGCACTACAGAAACTCAATCTATAATAAATATAATCATTTTTAAAAGTGTCAATCAATTGAACTTTTTGAAGGAACAACACAAGTGAAACACCCCATGATCCACAATAACCATCAATCTAGGATGGAACTAAATTAACACAAAACCTCCCAAAATAACCTTTAAATATATACAATCTAAACATATCCAAATCCAAATTTGCAATGTTGACAAAACGTATGTCTACAATCTTTTCAATACTAAAGAAAAATAATTGCCTACTCTAATGTGTAATTTATTAGTTCCTCAATATGTGAAAAAAAAGTTATCTATGCATATCATATAGCAGCTAGAAAGAAGAAGAACAGCAAATTAGGATAGCAATAATATCAATGAAATTAAAAACCTAAATAAGATAAGGTTATAGAAAGAGAGGAAAAATACTTATGAAGAGCAGAGGCCATCTTGTTGGTAAGAGTGCCAGCAACAATCATATCATCAAAATGGAAATGATTAGGCCTAAAAATAATATCGAAGCGATCAAGAGAGTTCAAAATTCATAGGCTGGATCAAGCCAACTTGCCAGTTGAGTAGAAAATCCACTTTAGAGATCACGAATTATGTCGCCTTTGAAAAGCTTGCAAGTGGTGTTGAAGCTGATGGAGGGGGAAGACAAGCATATGACATTAGAGTAGATGATGAGAAGAGCAAAAGAAGAGTGGTGTAGAGTGAGGCGACTCGTTGCAAGGGGAGGAGACATAGGCGAGCGGCAATGTTCTTGGCTATGAGATAACTATAATCAAATATCAAATCATGACAGGAGTTAGAAGACACCACATTAACCCTAAACTCCAATTGTTATGAGGAATTGGTTAGCTAGATACAACCCTAATTTGACTAGAACAATATTGGAAGTTTTGAAGGTAGGAACTACCAATTTAGAGGATAAAGGTTGTTGAAAGATTCCCTTGCTGAACCTAGGTCAGAATAGTGAAGAATTTGGGAATTTAGGCTGAAATTGGAGATGGTTTTTGCAAGTAATAAATACGAGGGGTTATGTTTTGTCGCTGGAGGGGTTAGGTGGAGTGTGTGTAGGTATGTACTATGAGAAGAGAAAAGAGATAAGAATGGTTGAGCTCGGTTGTCATATGAACCTACTATTTGGTTTGGGCCTTTTAGGCCCCAATCCAATATTAGGTTCGTTTGATTACGAAACCAAAAATTTCCAAATTGAAAGTCTCAAAATGAATTTAAATGAAGAAAATTAAAATATTTTCTGCTTAAATCCGAAAATTTTCAAAAATGATTACTTTGGACAAAAAAATCTCTTCCTAACAATTTAAATACTAGAGACAAAGTTTTTTAAAAAATCAAAAAATATTGAAATTTTTATGAATTGGCTTTTGTTAAAGCCTACACTTGCTATTTTATAGACTATTGCTCAATTTATCACTTTCGGCCTTGTGATATGGAATTTTTTAAATTAATATTTTAAAAAATATAATAATTTAAATTATACCCAAATAATTGCATAAAATAAATAAAATCACCATATAAAAAATAGTAAATTTTTTTATGCAATAAACATTACATTATACATATATATATATATATATTAATTATATTTAATCAAACTTATATTTTAATGAAGAAATTATAAATAGTGATAAATAATCAAGAATAATAATAACAATTTATTATTATTATTATTATTATTATTATTATTATTATTATTATTATTATTATTATTATTATTATTATTAGAGGTGATTTAGAATATATTGGATTTGGATAATTTTTAACATTAATCTAAAATTATTTTTTATAAGTGATACAAATTTTGTTATCATCATATCAATTTTAAATAGCACAATAATTTTCATGATTTGAGTTTTTTTAAATATCAAAAGGTACTAGCTAAATTTCAATAAATAAATAATAACAATACAATTACGAATTTGTAACTTAATTGAAATTGCAAATAAGTTTAACATAGGTTTGTGAATGAGCTAAAAATTTATAATATTTATGACGGATTTGTAATAGCATTGAGAATTTACTAAATTTTTTTAGGATTTGTTACGGTGTATTCGTGACAGAAAAATACAAATTCGTTACTAATATTACTCAAAATGTGTATGACATAGATTCATTACAATTTTCATAAAAAATCTTCACAAATCTGTCCTAATTAGTCTTGAAAATTTTCCGACATAAAAATTCCTTCACTTAAGTACTATTTTCTTGTAGTGGTCGCAATGGGGAGATAGGAAGTGTTTGGTGAGGTGGAAAGAGAATGAATGGTGATCAGGTGGGGTGTGTTTAGAGAACATGTGGAGTATGGGTAGGAATTGTGGGTTTTGAGTTGGTCTGGGCCAAACTTGACCAATCAAAATCTAAGCCCAATTCCTCACTAAAACACTTGCAGGAACTTCAATTAACCCCTAAAATTTTATTTTAACATTTTAAATAAAAAAATCACTTCCAGTTTTAAAATTTCGATTTTTGAGCTCAAATGGTAAAATTTAAAATTGACATTTTTATCTTAAAAATACTATTTTTTTCAAAATCTTTAAAAAAGAAATAGAATGTTATCTTCTAATTACATCTAGTAGTCCCTACTCCTACTTGCTAAGAGATTAAGTGTCTGTTTGGTTAAGTTTGTCTACTGACTGAAAGTGCTTTTTTAAACTTAAAAGTAATTTCTTTTTTATTTTTGGTTGTTTGGCTGGAATCGCAGTAGATCTTTTGAGGGTTTAAAAAGCAGAAAATCCTCTACCGAGAGAATCACAAATTTGATGTCTCTTCAAGAAGATCTTTTTTAGTTCTTTTTTTTTAAATACAAAATATCTTTTATACCCTTATCATATATGATATATAACTCATGAATTCATACATTATTTTACTTACTTTACATATAAATACTATTATTTTGAGATATATAGAATTAGACTTAAAATTTAAAATGGACAATCAAAATTTTTATATAAGTTTGTAAAATCTTTATATAAAAAAATTGTAATATTTTATTAAAAAAAATATCTTCTATTATTATTATTATATTTGCAATTTCAATTTTTTTTTCTTTTTAATTGAGTTTTAAAAAATATATAATATCCATATTTGAATTGGTTTCATGTAAAAAAAATCGAACAAAAACAAATATAGTAACTACGTATATTTTTTACATGTAGATACTATTTCATATTTCAATACTCAACTCTCAATTTGCATTTTAAATTTAAACCGAATTTTAAATTTGAAGTAAATTTTGTGAATTCGTATATGATAACAATCAATGAATAAATATATTCCGATATTTAAAAATAAGTGAAGATTGTAGTTGCTTCAAATTGCTCTCTACATCTTTATTCGAATTTATTCAAATAGTAACTAAGAGTTCAAATCATATGTTGATAATAATGATCTATTTCTTGATGAAGTTCGAGAACTTGAGATGGATGATATACAAGATTTAATTTTAAATCTTTTATTATTTTGAAATTTGTATTTTTTGTTTGAATATTTATATCTAATACCCTTTAAGTAATTATAACGTCTTAAAGTACTTTTAAAAGTGATATTTCCAAACGCTTTGAAATTGATAAATACTTTTTTAATTGATAACCAAACAACTAAATTTTTATTTTTCAAAGCTATAATTTTAAAAGATTTATTATTAAAAGATCTATTGCTAAAAGATCTATTTAAAGAAGTTGTACCAAACAGGCACTAAACAGAAATATTTTAGAGAAAATTAAGAGTATGTTTTTTGAGGTGAAATTGGCAAACGTTTTTTTTAAGAAGCCATGGTTACTTTTATCAACTTAAGAATATAATTCCAATAACTAGCATAGGTCTTTGGACTGTGATATGGCAAACCATCTGGGTTAAATTATTTGAAGGTCTTTTACAGTAAAGTGTTTGTCCATCATAACCAAAGTAGCAATAAAAAAAACTCTATTATAAAATCATAACTCATAGAGATGTTATCTTTAGAGAAGATGACATGGATGGTTTTATTGATTCTATAGAAAATCCTCTAAATGTTAAACTAAAATTGAGTATGCTTGATTTCAATATTTAAACATGAAATAAGAAAGAATCAATATGTTGATGATCCAGAGAGTTCAAATATTGACAAACTCACCAATAAATATTTAAAAAAAAAATCCTAAAAATGCACCTGGTGAACTTAATAATTCAAATTCAAAACTTGATATAGGAGCTGATCAGAGAGAAAATAAGAGAGTAATCTAGAAAGTTATTTGTTAGCCAAAGATAAGGAGAGAAGAACCATTTAGTGATCTATGCTCTTAGTGTTACTTCTTTTGAAAATTTTATCCTAAGTGAGTTAGATCTTTAATAAAAATAAAAACAAAAAACTTTGTCTTGTAAATGGGTTTATAGGATCAAAGAAAATCTTCATAAGAGTGACCTCACTTGGTGAAAAGCCAAGCTTGTAGCCAAGAAATTTATCCAAAAATTTGGAGTTGATTTCTCAAAAAATTTCTCTCCGGTTGTTAGATACGTAACTAGGGATGGCAATGGGGCGGGTAGGGTGGATTCTTAGTCAACCTGAACCCGCCCCGGTAGTTTTATAATTAATCTGAACCTGCCCCAACCCGCCCCGCCGGGTTCTTCTCATGTTTAAAAAATTCAACCCGCACGGAGCGGGTTTGAACCCACCCCACCCAATCCCAACCCGCTTTATCATCAAAATTATATAAATAATAAAATATTATCAATATACAACATTAAAAATTCATAAATAGCATTAAATTTTATATAATTAAAAAAATTAGAAAATAAAAATACATTCAATAATTAAAATAATATTAATAATATAATATATTATATTATAAAATATATTTATTTTGTAATATAATATTATAAAATTAATTAATATATATTTACCGGTGCGGTGCGGGGCGGGACGGATTTTGATAGAACCCGAACCCACCCCGCCCGGCAACCGGTTTTTTCAATTAGATTGAATCCACCCCTAAGCGGGGCGGATTTAAACCCGCCCCGACCGGGTTGGAGCGGGTCGGGAACCCGTGGGGTGGATTCAAATTGCCATTCCTATACGTAACCATTAGGGATCTCTTGGGCCTCATTGCTCATTTTAGTTGGAACTTGAGCAAATGGATGTCAAAGCTGTTGTCTTTTATAGCTTTCTAGATAGAGACATTTATATATCTTAACTAGAAGGTTTCTATGATCCTAAACATAAACACCAGGTCTGCATATGGAAGTGTTCATTATATGGTCGCAACTAATCTCCTAAGAAATGGAATGAGATAATTCATAGTTATGTCCAAACTATAGGTTTCATCATAAGCTTATTTGGTGCATGCCTGCATTATAAGGTTTTTGATAATACTTTAGTATTTATGCTTCTGTATGTTGACTATATACTCTTATTTGGTAATGAATTTAAGCAAATAGTTAATGTAAACTATGAAATCAGTAGAAAATTTGAAATGAAAGATTTAGGGGAAGCCTTTAAAATCTTAATGATGATAATCACTAGAAATGTGAATGAGAATGAGCTTACTAAAACCAAAAGTTCTACATCTTAAAAATTATTGAAACATTTTAGATGATAGATACCAGACCAAATAGTTTACCTATGGGAATGACTATAACTTGGATTATAAGTTATAGACCACAATAATATACTAACAGATATACCCTCTGCTACTCAATGTTATATACAAGACCTAGCATAACATATGCTTTAAGTATATTATGTAGTTTTATAATGAAACCTAAACTTGAACATTACAAACCTATTAAGGGATTATTCAGATATTTTAAGGGCATGTTTGGTAAGGCAGATAAGGAGTCTGATGTACTCAATGATACCACATCTTCTACCATTTGCTCATAATAGGACATCAATATTAATTTTTAACAAATATAAACTTTTATCTATAGTATGGAATTAATATGAAACTGAATTATTGGAACTGAAAACTTAGAGTACAAGATTGAGTATGTGAGAGATGAGGATGATGAGAGAATGAATGTGATGAAGCGACCGAAAGGTTGTTTCGAAATGAAATTAGATGAAGGATAGATAAACCAGAGATAAATAGGTTATAAAATCTAAACATTGTTGATTTAATATAACAATAAGAATTATCACAAAATCGAAACCAAAAATCCTTTTAAGTAGTAGTAACTAATCCCAAAATGATTTAGAAAATAAATAAAATAGAAATAAAGAAATATAATCTGATAATAGGAAACAAATTTTTCTAGAAAAAGATTAAATACTAGTTCTAAATAAAGTTGGAATCCTAATTGTTATAAGAATTGTCCAACATCAATTTCCTCCACATGAAAAAAATTGTCATATAGTTTTATGGTTGTAAAGATGATTCATTCGAAGGAATATATAGAAAGATTTAAGCAACATCGGATTTCACCAAACATACCACTAAAACATGTTTTGTTTTCCTTTATTATACACAAGGAATCCCTAACATCTACATTAGGGACTATCATATCTCATAATATATATATATATATATGCTTGTAGAGTTTTGGTTTCTCCTACCATCATGTCATGTTATTGTACATATTTTTCTTCATTCCACTCTTAGTCAAATGAGTCACACCTTGAAAATCTAACATTAGATATCCATGTAAAAGGTTTTTAGAACCATAGAAATTTGACTAACGTGTTGTAGTCTCTGGCGATATAGGCCTTATGTCGCTAGCCTTGTTGCCAGAGAGCGTATTAGGTCGATTTCAACCTAAACCCACCAAATTTCCTTCATTCTTTTCACCTCTCTCAAATTCTCTCATCGCACTATTGTTTTCTCTCTCGAATCCCTCGCTACCTCTCCATTAGTATGACTCCAGTAAGTCATCTATCAACCCTAGATTAATCTTTTATTGATACAAACATGATCTTGATGGTTGTTGAGGGTAGATATTGATGTTTTAGGGTTGATTGTTAATTGAGATTGGTTAGGATTTGGGTGGAAAACCTAGATTGTTATTGGATTAGAATCATGATTTGAATTCGAAACCCTAGGGTTTGAGTAGTTTTGATAACGTCGTCATCTATCGTTCGTTCGATCGTTGTTTTCTTAGCGATTAGAATATGTTTCATTTTTCATGCACCAAGTGTTCAATTAAATGTTTAAGCGAATTCTTGTCATTGTTTAGGTGATGCAGGTGGTGTTAAGGATCGTAACAGTGATGCTTACTTTATTATCGATGGAAGAAAGGTTAGCAACCTTGTTTTACACTACATATCAGTTGTTGTTTGTTTTATGTTTGTGTATTGAACCGGATGAAGGCATGTCCAATTTAATTGATCGAATAGTACTAATAGGTGATCGTATTGTATTGAGATTGCATTAGTGATGTGTACCAGTTTTGGTTAGTTAAAGTTGGAGATAATTGGATAAAGCACTAGTAAAGTACCCAACATTGATGAATGAAAGCCAATGAATATTCAATTGTTCTAATGAATGCTAAATTGTCTTATATGCATTGTTTCAGCTAATTAATTAACTAATGATTGCCTTAGTCATGGTTGAAATAGTGATAGAATGACATGTCACTAGGGGTACCCGAGAATTCTCAACCTATTGGAAACATAGGTCTTTTGGTTTAGCTAACCACTATTGGAACTGAGTGATGACTCCTATTGGGTGTGATGACACCACCGCCTGCGGGCCTATTGTATTGTGCTCTTCGTACCTAATTGATGAAATCCTCAGGTAGTTATCCATTTCGAGGGGGAATAAACGACACTACGGATTTCAGTCTTCGGACCCTATTGTGTGGCTTCAACCTTATTGATAGCTTTGGCTTAAATGACCCCGTTTCATTATCGACACTAGATTAGCGACAGTCAAAATAAATTGGAATCTTTAATGTGACTGCAATGGTGTGATGATTGTATTGAGAATAATTGATGGTTGTAGGGGTTTAAATGAATATAAAGAACCTACCTAAATACTAAGTAATGCTAAATGAATTCACTTAACATAATAAGAACTAGAACGAGTAATAAGACTGATATATATTTGTTGAAACCATTGTGATTGGACGGGTTTGTTTTCCTTATAAATGATTGCCAGCTGATAGGTGCATATGTGTGCAAATCTCATTATTGAATGTTAAATAGACGCATTTGTATGTGATTTTTGGAGTGTGAATTGCTAACTGGACATCGATAGTCTGACGTTATTTTTTCTTCTTTTTTCTTGTCTATCATATTGAAATGTGAAACAAATGATCGAGCAGATTGAGAGTCCTAACATAACATTTTAATGCATGTCATGTTTTCACTATTTCAAACCATACTCCGGAATTATTATTTATTTGCTTTTAATAACTTTTGAAGGATATGTAATGTTTTTAAGTACTTTAAGTTCATTATATTTTGGACAACTTATTTGGAAATTGTAAACTATTAAATGGATTTTTAGTATGAATTGCGAAACAGGTTTTATTTTCAAAACCAATTATTTGGTTATTATTATTAGTATTATTTCCGCAATAATAGTATTGAATGAATGAATATAATGCGGCATTCCGGTCTTTGGTTGCGGTTTCGCCGTAATCGGGAGTTGGGGGTTACAAAAGTAAATTCAATTTAGTTAATGTGAATGTGAAGTTGCATCACAATTTTGACATGATACAAAAATAAATGCAAATGTATTTACTCAAATTCAAAGCATGCAAAAATGATAACATCAACCAAAACACAGAATAACAGTTCAACAAGACAATTCGACTCATCTATCTATCATTTGAATAATTATATACTTACTAAGAATAACTCCAAAGCATCAATATAACTAGGACTTGCAATTACACTTCAATATAGTAAATTAATACTACCTACATAATTGTAACAAAATTGGTAAAAAAAAAAAAAAAAAAGAAATAAAATAGAGAAACAAAATCACATAAATCCAAGACAAGAATGTGCAAGATTGCTTTTAAAATTTACTCCACACCAAACTAATAGATTGATTAAAGACAACGTTTAGCTTCATTTGTTAAGACAAAATGCTAAACATCCAGCAATATATGAATACAAATCATAGACCAATGAATGCAAATCATGCACAATCATAAACTATTTGCAACGAATAAGAGCAATGCCAAATTACATTCTAACCTTAAACACTCACCGAAATAATGGACAAATTAAAGACGAAAAGTAGCTGATTCGTTAATGTTAAACTCTAAAACGATAGGTAAAACACACACAATTGAAATCCACCCAATCACCAAATACAAGTATAGAATGTAGACTATGGAATATACAAATACAAACTTTCCTTGTTCTATTATTTTCTCAAAGTAAAAGAAAGCTTAAGCAAAAGAAGATGAAGTCGACAAATAAAGTCACAGATAGAAAGCTTCGCCTTTGTTGAGTAGAATATGTTAATGCTGATATATAAAGACACATACCTAGACTTAACTTGAACGCGCAATGGAAAGTTTTGACTTCGCTGAAGAATGCTTGCTGAAGATAAAGACTTGAAGGATGCTTGTTGTTGACAAAGCGTAGTGGATGCTAGTGATATTGAAGAATGTTGATTTTCATCTCTTTATGAATAACTATCTTAACGAATTTGAAATATGTTGATAGAGTTATGGTTTTTCTTTTTAAGTTTATTTAATGGTCAATTGCTTTAGGGATAGAAAAATTATTTTACATTTAAATATAACATAAAGAGTATGTTTGGTATTAGATTTTCAATTAGCTATTAGATTAGCGTTTCAGATAACGTTAGTAATTAGCTGTTAAATTAGATTTTAAATTAGCTGTTAAATTAGATTTTAAATTAGCTGTTGGATTAAACGTTTGATATTAATTTCAATTTTTAAATTAGCTATTAGATATAAAATTACTCAAATTTACTACAAATATAAATATAATTCAGAAGATAATGATGTGATTAATTATTAAATAAAGGTTAATAATGTAAATCGCTATTAGCGTTTGGGTTGAAAGCTATCTTTGATAGTTAATGTAGCGTCGAACCCCCGCCCCGGTTGAGACCGTAGCGGGTGCCCGAACCGCCACATTAACGATGCAGTTGCGATTTACCATTTTAGGAACATTTAAAAAGTCGATCAGTTTATATGATACTTGTGCGGAAAACGAATAAAGATGTTACTTTCCTGAACATATGATACTTGGTTTAAATCATACATAGATGATATTTAGAAATTCCAAATGAATAAAACATCTTTTACAACTATACTTCAAATATATTATAAGCTCATTTACAAATATGATAAAATTCTAAAATACATGTATTGGTGATTACAACATTAGTGAACTTCACCATGAGAGCTCAAATACCACATGCCTTGCTCGATCGAACCTGAAAACACAATTTACGGGGAAAAAGAAAAAGAAGAAAGGGTCAGGCATACACCTAGTTCGCATCCCATGTCCCAAACAAGCACACACAAATGCTTTTACCTTTCTGTCGATATGCAATGTTTTAACACATAATGCAATTCTAATGTGAGCATCTCTAAGCTCACCTTAACTCAAAGAAGTCAAGCACAACCAATTTCTAGCAATCAATCATGCTAGTGTATCATTCGAGGCATGCTTTGTCACACATTCATGCTCATTCTATGGTTTACAAATTATTAAGATTAATCTCATTTCTCCTTAACGTTAACCATATGTATCCATCAATCAATAATGCGATTAATACGACAATCAATACAATCGAGTCAATCAAGACGATCAATTAGATTAAGTGAATCAATACAATTATCTCATGACTACCAATCATTACAATAGACTTGTGAGCCAAACTCCGCTTAGTCCAAACAACTCGACTCTAGGAGATCACCAATCAATCCTACAATCAAAGATTTCAATCTTTAATCAATGGGGTTTAATCAAGCCACAATTATATTCAATTTTCAGGTTTTAAACACATTACCAAACTATGTCAAATTGCATACCGAACTGTATACCGAATTACGATTCGGTAATACAATTGAAAGACAAACCCTCTGACCGAGCTACATACCGAGCTCCCTACCGAATTATAATTCGGTAACCCGTGAAGATGAAAAAATATGCTCCCTGACCGAACTCGATACTGAAATGGACACTGAATTACAGTTCGGTATCAAATAAAAATTAAAAGATACAAGGTCATTTCTTGAACAAGAAGCAATCAACAAATTGACCACATTGCAAGTTCTCATGTTACAAGACTTTATGGTTTCTAAATACCTTTAAAGATACTTCGTCAACAAGATATTCGATAACAAAATAACTTTTCAAAAATGGTCACAAGTAGGTGAGTTTACTGGCAGTTAAATATACTCGTGAAAGATTTAAAAAGTTTTGGAAACAATTCAATCAAGAGGTTTTTAATTCAAGAATTTCGATTCCTAAATATAGGATGTTTCGTACATTTAAAGAAGATTGAAATCCTTGCAATATCATTGATTTATTTCTATAATTTCAAAACATATAGTAAATAAAGGACATCATCACAAATTCATAGAAACAAACGAGACTCAATTTGGAGTCCGGATACAAAACTTATACTAGTTACACGTATTTTTCCAAAAGTTGAAATTTACGAACACTTGGAGGATATTTAAAATCTGGGTATATATATGATCATATTTTCAAAATCTGAAGATAGAGTTGGAAAGTAGACTTAAAGACAAATTCGTTGTGGCAAACGGCACCTAAATTGGAGTTCAGATGAGGGAGAACGAAGACCGACAAGTTAGACACACAAAACTGGCTTCCTGGCCGAGCTACATACAGAATTGCATGCCATAAAGTAATTCGGTAAGTAAGCAGACGCAAAACTGGCTCTCTGGCCGAAATACACACCACAATGCATACCATACTGTAATTCGTTATGTACACAGATGCAAAACTGACTCTCTGAACGAATTACATACCGAACTGCATGCCATAGTGTAATTCGGTAAGTAACTAGACACAAAACTAGCTCTCTGGACGAATTACATACTGAATTGCTTACCACACTGTAATTTGGTAAGTCGGCAGATTCTGCCCAGGTCACCTATCTGAGCGATTTGCTCAGTTTCAAAACCCGACCAAACGACATCGGAACGCAACCAAATTTTAAACACATCATCTCTGCATATCAACAATACATACAAACAATCCGTTTGTCAAGCGACCCAACCATTTGGGTAAATGAAATTGAACAAGTTGCCTATTTGGTCAACTTGTTGCAGCAACAACACAAGACAACGATTTCCAATTTTCAAGTTCCTACTTATTCCACCATTTCAATACCAATTCAAGTAAAACCAACATTTACCAACCAATTTAACAACAAGTTGATTATTAGACATTCAATATGATTCCCCAATTCATAATTTAGCCAATTAAGCTAATAAATACCCTTTTTAACTTGAAAAAACATATTAGGATCACACCAGTAGACAAGAGTATTGGACTAAGGGTGGCTCACTAAACAAACATTCCAAAGCATCAAGATTATGCACAAGACATGTCATGATCTCTTATTTAGTCAAGTTCATTAGTCATCTTGATTACCAAGCATGTTCATATCAATTCCAAATTCCAATATCCATAACAATGTCATTTTATTATGAAGTTCATTAGCAAGACAATATCAATACATCATCAAGATCATCATCAATGACATTTCAAGTTCAATACGAAGCAAGTTTAAAATATGACATGTTTTAAACAATTCAAGTTCCAAAACATTTGAAGTTCAACATTCAAGTTCAAACAATCCAATTTGAAATATTTCTAGTTCAAAGACATTTGACAAGTTAAGTTTCCATAATATATGACTAACCAATTTCAAAATAATCAATAATCAAGTTCAATAGACACATTATGCCATTTTTAAGTAATCGCCCTTAATTCTAGCTTGATTAGTGAAAACGGGATGTTAGGGCCGAAACCATCGTTTTAGAGCCAAGCTCTCGTTGGGGTTTGAAGACCAATAATCCGTAGAGCCGAATTACTCTCCCTCGAGTCGGACATCTACCTTTGGATTCGTTCGTTAGGCCAAAAGGCTGTGGTGCCGTTACACCCGATAGGAGTCGTCACTCAATTCGTTCGTTTTTGGTCCTAATGCCAATTTATCGTTCATGTATACACATGTTGAGAATTCTCATTGTTTCCCTATGGCATACCACTACATTCGCTAACTAGCTATAATAAAGGCAATTATCAGTTTTAGTGATTCAACCACAATCACACATTTATCCTTTTTTTTATAACTTTCGTTTGCACATTTGACCTCTTAGAGGTACCAAGACAATATTTCATTTGAAATCGTTTAGCTACAAGGCGAACACATATGCACTTTCACATAGTCATAAATGCAATATGTTCATAATTATCAAGTCATGTATACAACCAACATGTCTTACCAACACATGTCAACACCATTTCAAGCATCCACAATCAAGAGCAGAAAGATAAGTCTCTAACCTATGCCCTTCAATATCTGCAAACAATGTGGACTCGGTCCACCCAAAACTTCAATTCCCAAAGCAGCGCCTAGCATGATTCTACATGCATTACATACATGCTCTAGCGTCTTAACATGCAAGTATGCTCATCATATCAACTTTTAGATGGTTATCTTATTTAACCAATTTCATGGCATAATTACAAGTTACATATATTCAATGCATCAACCAATAACAAAAAGTGTGTGTAGGGCTAAAAAACGGAAATACGAACCTCCATCCGCCGATCCACAAGTTAGAAAGCCGCTCCCGTGAGGGTTTCCACTTGTTCTAAGCCATCACCAATATACAACTATCACACTACAACCATAATATCATTACAATCAGAATCACAAGACTCCAACACAATTCAATCATCACATAACATAGCTATTAAAGGCAATAACACAAATAGATGAGATTAGGGTTCTAAAAATGGGTTGGAAATAATCCAAAATCATTTATTAACATCCTAGGATCATTATTTAACAATATTTATCCAACAAAAATCATTTCTCATCAAGCAATAACAAAACAACAAAAGTGAAAATTAGGGCTTTTAACATTTAAACTCTAATGGAAGCTAGGGCATATGTTTAACACTTAAAATCAACTCAAAAACAATTTATAAGCATCATGAAACAAAACCCATATCATTAATTCAAAAACCGTCAAGTGTAGAGAGAGAAGAGATTTTTACCCATGAAAAATATAGCTTTCAAAACTTGCAAATAGCATTCAAAGGCCTCCTTGAATGTTGTTGATGAAACTAATGGGAAAATTGATGGTGGTTGGAGTGATTAAATGAGAGAAATAAAAGTTAGGGTTTTAGCCATGAAGAATAGAAGGATACGTATGAGAAGGGGGAAGAATAAGAAGAAGAAGATGGGAGAATGAGTGAGTGTGGTGGTGAGTGTGTGTTCTTATACACACATGTGGGCTTTAGTTTTATGGGTTATTTCCAAAAACCACCCAATTTTTCAAACATTTTACTTCTAACACCTGGTTTTGCAAACTTATACCAAACCACCCCCAAAACCACCCAAAATTAAAACCACTAGTGGTTTTTGTGTGATTGAGTGGTTTTTGTATTTTTTGAGTGGTTTTGCTAATTATTTAATTTTAATAATTATTAAATTTTTGTTTGATAATTTAACTAAGATTTAAATATTTTATTAAATAATTTAAATATATTTTATTTATTTTTTAAATTTTTTTACTAAACTAAAATAAATTATTATATAGTTTAATACTTTTAAAATATTTGTTTAATGTTTTGTTTTTTTAATAATTTTAGTTTTAATTTTTATTTTTAAAATTTACTAAATTAAAAAAAATTATTATGCAGATTTAATCATTTAAAAAAAATATTTGGTTAAATTATCTTTTTTATTTAAATTTTTATTTTTTAATTTACTAAAACCTGCTATAAGAGATTATTTAATTATAAGTATGTTTGAAAATTTATTAAAAAAATTTATATTATTATTATACTATAATTTTATAGGTTCTTAAAAATAAATATCAAAAAGTGAAAAATATTTAAAATTGAAAAATAATTAAAAAATATTGATATATTTAATAGTTATTTATTTTTGAAAAATAAATATAAAAATAAAACTCAATTTTTCATTAAAAACTATTTAAATTAGATAGTTTTTGGTTGTATGTATAGAATTAAAAATTAAAGGTTGAAAATAAAAATTATTAAAATTATTCAGCTAATTAAATAAAAGAATTAAAAATTTTACAAATTATTGATACTAGTTGTAGTTTAGTAAAAATAAAAGTAAGAAATTAAAACTATAAATTACTAAAGTTAATGAATTAAAAATTAAAATTTTCTAAAACTATAAAAAAATTATTTAAATTATTTGATAAAATATTTAAAAATTTACTAAAATTATTAAATCAAAAATTTAAAATTATTAAAACTAAATAATTAGTAAAACCACACAAAAACCAATTAAAAACACAAAAACCACTCATACCTCACCAAAACCACATACACCTCACCAAAACCACTAGTAGTTTTAATTTTGGGTGGTTTTGGGGGTGGTTTGGTATAAGTTTGCAAAACCGGGTGCCAGAAGTAAAATGTTTCAAAAATTGGGTGGTTTTTGGAAATAACCCTTAGTTTTATATTGGGCCAAGTTTGGGCCCAATCCAATTCCGAGCCCGTTTTCCACCAAAACTCAATTCCGACTTTTCCGTACTTCTCCAAAAATTTATTTTCAAGTTTTGAATTAAAAATCACCATCGATTTCAAAAATCCGAATTTTTCCGCTAAGAGGGGCAAAATTGTAATTTTGCCAAAGTTTGACGTTTAGATTCAAAATTCATATTTTTCCAAGTCCAAAAATAATTTTGACTCCATGCTTCCAATTAAATCGAGTTTTATCCTAAAAGCCCAATTATGATTTCAAAGTCCGTTTTTGAATATTTAATTTCAAATTAAATAAAGGTTTTTGATCCTAGTATTTTCTTTTCAAAATAATTTTTCTAATCTCAACATTGCCCTTTATAGTATTTCGACTTATTCCGAAGTGGAATGTATCGAAAATCAAACATGTAGAAATTTCAAATTGGCCCTAACTTCTAGGCCCAATTTGCGGACGTTACAACCATATACCCCTTAAGAAAATTTCGTCCTCGAAATTTCTTCGATCAAATGTCCGATGTATTGCCCACGCTCAACCTTTTCGGACCACCAATGGTGTCTCCTTGACATCGTGGTTAGCATAAGGAATGGAAGAAATGAGTTCAAAATAAAATGACACGGATAGAGTAGGTGTACCCAAGGCATCCATGCCCGAAGAACACTTATAAATCCGAGTTCGAAGCGCTTCTTTAAAAATCATTTTCTTAAAATATTTATGTTGGCACATCATCTTGGATGACATACCCAAAATAATGACCAGAATGCGTTTACTCTCATAAGAGCAATGGAAGTTTAGGGGATCAGGTTGCCACCAAGTTCACACTTTAGTGGATAAAAAAAAACCTTAACAAAACCACCCATAACCGAAGGACTATATGTCACTTCATTGGTATGGTCCAAAATACAATAACTATCTCCAAATCGAGGAGAATAAACAACTTCACAATCCGTGGAAGTCATAATATCAATAAAATCATCATTGACCGGACAATCACTATATGGATACGAATACTTACTTTCTTTATCTCTTTTCTTTTCCTCATCGGTACTCGATCGAGCATTTGACATTTGACTCTCATGTATGAAATGTCATTGACTTTCAAAACTTTTCAAAAATGAATGCAATGATATAACTTGAAAATCAATGCGAACAATTCTTAGCTTCGATGCATAAGAGTACACAACAAAAGCATCCGAGAATCGGTGCTCTGATATCAAACAAATGTAGCGTCGAACCCCGCCCCGGTTGAGACCGTAGCGGGTGCCCGAACCGCCACATTAACGATGCAGTTGCGATTTACCATTTTAGGAACATTTAAAAAGTCGATCAGTTTATATGATATTTGTGCGGAAAACGAATAAAGATGTTACCAAATACGCATTTTGTATGATTACGATTTTTACAAACCTAAGGAGAATCTTTATAAATGACCTAAAGCTAAAATTATTATATATAATGCTAATTTGTTTGAAATTAAAAATTTTAAAAATTTAATTTTGAAATACACAATTTATTAAACTTATAAATATAAATAAAAATTTAATAAATTTATATTTTAAAAATTTTTCTAATTAAATTTTAAAATTAAATAATAAAACTCAAAATGTATAAGACATCTCACATAATTATCCCATATTGGATCTATTAAGTACAATAGCATACATCACAATACCACACAATTCAACACAGACTATTTAAATTCCAATATCCATAGTTAAATGGTGTGGTATTGCAGTTAATTACACTCTATTGCACAATATTATAATGAGAAGTATTTAAATCTAAAATGCTCTTATTTAAAAAACTTTAGAAAAACTAGCCTTCTATTTTAATCACTATATTCATTATTGGCTGATGGCAGACAAATATTTAAAAGAAGTATACACCGGTATAATTATCTTTCCAGGTGAGAGGATTAAAAAAAACAAACAAAAAGTCAGTGATCGTTAAATCAGGTAAGGTGAAAAATAGTCCAAATCTAAGTAGTGAACCATGGAACAAATACAGCCAAAAAGCTGTGGTTATTAACCCAGTGGTTTTCTTCCATTACCAAGTAAAAGAATGACTTTGATATTATATATCATCTTCTGATAATAAATAGCTTCAATCTCATACTCTAATGCATTACTCTGTTGATACCTTATAAATGCTTGACTAATCAATTACACATGAAGAAGACTAGTTAAGTTCATCATCAATGTATCTTCTCATTTTCATCAAAAACAAGGTAACAACTATAATATAATGTCTAAAAATGAAATAAATTTGACTGGAGCAGTAAAATGTGCTTGAAGAGAATACAACGACAATAACATAGATGAGATGACATCATGATTTTCATGGTGAAGAAATTTCACAGATAACATAAACACCGGAGACGAGCCAGACAAAATAAAAAGAAGAGCCACGTCAGCCTATGTACAATTGCCGTATGAAATGCGTCATAATATCTCGTCTTCTCTCTCGGTAGTACAATTAAGTTATTAAAAAATTGGAATATTTAATAGACTGTTGTATATCTCTGCTACACGCTCTGTTTTCCTGCCTTTATCTTCTTTTATAACCAAGTGGTTCCTTTCAAGCAAACACTTATTTTACCAACATCTTTCTCTCTATCTCATTAATTATAATTTCAGACATTCAAGATTAAAGTATTTGACGAATTATAATTTTTGGAAATAAGAAGATCGCATCACCATCCCATCATCGACACACTTACCTATACATAGACATAGACATAGACGTGTACAGCAGTTCACACCAGGATTCTATACACATAATAAAAAATGGTATCTCTATCTCTATATCTATATCTATATCTATATCTATATCTATATCTATAAAACAACTAGTCCCTAGGACGTAGACTCTGGCTTCTTCGCCTTCACAAAACAACAAAAGCAAAATCGACTTCCAAATGCAAATGAGTTATTCATCTCAAAAGTGAAAATATTTTGAAACATGTATTGGGAAACTAAAATCCCAAGTCAGAATGACAATAATGAAAAGCCTGCCGGATGATACTAGTTATTATTATTATTACTAACAAATAAACAAAAGCAGCCGAGCCGTACTCTATATCTTCTTCAATAAAGATCCATTTTGATTTTCTGTTTTTCTTCTTCTTTCTTTACCCATATCAACATTCTTTTTCTCTGTCTTCTTTCTAGATACAAAAAAATGCAGAGCTTCAAACCTTTACTTCCAGCGAATCCTGAATTATATTGTCACTCTTCTTTATTTCTCCGGTACTCTTTATCTTTGATTACAAGTTGGTTATGTGGGTTGAGTTATATTGTTTGTTTATAAATTTTTGTTTGTTGCAGAGGAGGAAGTGGAGGTGATGAAGGTGGTCGAAACCTGACGCGTTTTACGGATCTTGGAGAGCTTGAACAACCTTTTCATAACGATACTGTTGATTTAAGCCAAAGTATTTTCTTCTTGTTTTTATATGTTTATTGTTGTTGTTGCTTTCACTTTCTTCAACTACTGATATGTACTATTTTATTTTTATTACATTTCTAGGTTCGATGTTTAGTTTGAAATCAAACAATGTCAGTTTTGTCTCTAACAACTTGCATTACAACACATTGAGCTCGGTAAGAACTCGTGTTTTGTCTGAATTTAAGTTATTAATGTGTCTGTTTTGCTTGATTAATAACTGGTAGTTGACTTGAGCAGGGTATTGGAATTGGATGTGCGAGTGTAGAGATAATCGGAGGTGGAGGGTGTTTGGATACAGGGCAATTGATGTCCGAGAAAGGGACAACGATAGTTTCAGCTTTGGGAAACGGGAATATTGAGAACTGGGGTGATTCCGGAGGTGGAGGAGTGATGGCGGACAACAGCCAACAGACAGACACTTCTACAGATATTGACACTGATGATAAAAACCAGGTTCTCTTTTTTGTCTCTTTCTCTGTGTTTTCTTTTATTTTAAAAATTATATCTTGTTCATCTATATCTCTTTGTTTCACTTGTGCATTAATTCTAAAAACTTATTATTGTCGCTATCTCATCACTCTATGGCTGAATTAGATTGTAACCTTGATTTAGTGGGATTAATGGTAGTTGAAATTTGTCATTGGCTGTGTTGTAGCTACATGGAAGTCAGAGAGGTGCACTTGTAAGTGTGGATTCTATGGATCAATCCAAGACGAAATCTGGTGACCAGAAGGTATTCATCATGATTCGCTTGCTTCTTAGTACTGTCAATCGCTGGAAAATTGAATTTATTTTTGCTATTTCGCAGGTACTGCGTAGGTTGGCTCAGAATCGTGAAGCTGCTAGGAAGAGTCGCCTAAGGAAGAAAGTAATGTTCTCTTTGCTAGTTACTTCATTTTAACTGGAACAATTGACTTTGTTTACTATCATTTCTTGATATTTCAATCAGTGGACTTAACTGGCTAATGAATGATAGTAGCTTTTAGGAGTCGAGTTCTCTTTGATTTGTGGGTTTAAGTTACCTTTAGTAATGGATTCAACTGGGTTGATTTGCCTGTTGTCCTGAGTGAAGGAAAATTGTGTTGCTCTGACAAGTCCTCCTCCAAGGACTTGTTTTTAATTTGTATTTTCAGTTTGTTTTTGATGTTTTTATGCAATTATACCAAGCATATTTATAACTAATAGATTTGATTTTGTTCAGGCATATGTCCAGCAGCTCGAGCATAGCCGTCTCAGGCTTACACAACTAGAGCAGGAGCTTCAGAGAGCACGACAGCAGGTGTTTGAGTGACTATAATTTCAATCGTCATCTCATTGTAATTGAATTCAACAGTATATGCAACAAAATTTTATCAATGAATGGAATAGAAATTGAGTCTTACATCTGGATGCAGGGTATGTTTATCTCAACTGGAGTATCAGGAGAAAATGGGCATTCAGCTGCAGCTGGAAGTGGTAAAGATTTTCGTACTTAGTCTGCTAGTATTATTACACATAATAGAGTCAGATGATGAATGGAATTGTTACACATAATAGACAGCTAATTGTATATTTCCATTTTACTACATTCACATATTATTCATTTGAGGTGTTGGTTGGTTTATACAGCTTACTAGGTTTTGATCTTGGATCATGAAGTAAGTGGAGTCTTTATTTGATTGTAATTGCGAGTTCTGATACATGGGGGTGGGGGAGTTTATTTATTATTAGCATCTTCTTTACTGAGGATTTTCAGGGCATATATATAACTCTTGATGTACAGAAAATTGTCTGCGTAAGTGATAGTGATGCAGATAAAATTATTAGATTAGCATCCCTGAGATATCCAGCAATATTTTTATTTGATCTTAACATATTGATGGTTTGGAGTCTTTAGATGGCTTTGAAATAATGATGTGAATGCATTTTAGTTATTGAGAACGATCAGTTTTGGTTCAATTTCTTCAATGTATTTTTCAGGGGCCTTAGCATTTGACATGGACTATGCACGCTGGCTTGATGAACATCAAAGGCTTATAAGCGACTTAAGATCAGCTGTAAATTCACACATGGGTGATAATGAACTGCGCCTCCTGGTTGATGGTGTGATGGCACATTATGATGAAGTTTTCCAGCTGAAGAGCATTGGGACAAAAGCTGATGTATTTCACATGCTTTCTGGCATGTGGAAAACACCTGCTGAGAGGTGTTTCATGTGGTTGGGTGGTTTTAGATCATCTGAAATACTCAAGGTGATTGACTACCTTTTGATGTTTTGGCTTAAAAATTCTTGTTGTGATGTAATCTAAACACACCTTTCTCATTCTTGGAAATTTAGATACTAGGAAACCATCTAGAACCCCTGACAGATCAGCAGTTGATGGGCATATGTAATCTACAGCAATCCTCGCAACAAGCTGAAGATGCCTTATCGCAAGGAATGGAAGCGCTGCAGCAATCGCTTGTAGATACACTCTCATCTGCTTCTCTTGGCCCTTCTACAGGCACTGGAAATGTTGCCGATTACATGGGCCAAATGGCTATCGCAATGGGCAAGCTTGCCATGCTAGAAAATTTCCTACACCAGGTTAGTTTGACCCCTCTTTTCTATCATTGACATTTTGATTAGTAACCGGCATTTTCTTTCCAGGCCGACCTTCTGAGACAGCAAACACTCCAACAGATGCATAGAATTTTAACTACTCGTCAAGCAGCTCGTGCTCTCTTGGTCATAAATGATTATACTTCCCGCCTTCGAGCACTTAGCTCCTTATGGTTAGCTCGTCCTAGGGACTGAACACATCCTGTCTCACCCTATTCTCCCGCAGAAAATTCCCAATTCTCATCTATTTGAAGCGTCCGGGCCATCAAAATGGGTTAGGCTTCATGTTAAATATAGTTCACTAATGTAGAGCTCCGATTTTGTTGCTGCTTTTGTATTGTATCTATTAGCAGTTTAAGCCAAGGTGATTTTTGGTCTTAGTTCAATCCAGATTGATACAGAAGGTAGCTATCTCCATCTCCATGCTCAATCAAAATGACATAGATATGAGAATCCCCATTGTTAGATTTATTATCTCATATTAACCTTATCAAATAGTGCTAATGCTTCAAAGCAATAGAAGATATTAGTCTGTACTGACAGGGATTTCGGTTCATGTATTATGTTTGCCAAGTTAATGTATTCTCTGACAAATTAACATTGTGTAACAATGGTGAGTATTTCCTCCAATTATCATGTAAATAGTTCTACCATATTACATTGCTTTGCTATGTGCAATACTTGAATCCTATTTAGAACATCTTGTTGGCTGGTCTCTCTGGTTTTTCAGACATTGAAACCTTGAGACTTTGATGTCTTGCTGCCCCAATATACTCTTCTCACATTTCTTACTCCTGCATATCATCAAAGCTATGATCAGACATTGAAAATCATCACATCATTTAATACAAAATTAAATCTTACCGGAACACTGACCTACTCTCTGTCTTCTGCTTCTTACAATATGAGGGATAAACACACCAGTTCCATTTCCACTGCCATTTCTCCATAGATTCACCAGCCAAGTTGGTACAGAATCAGAATTTGTACTTGCCCACCAATTGAAATAGCTTCCAGGCTTCAATGTTGATATAGAATTTGAATGTCTTTTGTGTACAAGGTTGTTCTCATTATCATCTTGGTCTGCTGTCAGAAGCAGAATCTGCCTTCTAAGCTCCATGTACAAAACATCATCTTCGTAACGCAAATCCATTGGATAAAAAGCTTGAATTGATTGTGCAGAATATGATCCTGAGTCACTTATAATATAATGATGCATTTGGGAGTATTATAATTTTGGGGTCAATGTTAATAATCCTAAGAAGTTGATGCAGTGAAATGCCTATAACAGGATTGAAGTCGGTGAATGTCTGAGTTTTTGTTGGTTAGTTCATGTCTTTATTGATTAATTGGGATAAACTATAGAGACTGCTATTTCGAACCCATTTGGATGATAAGGACTCACTCAGGAGAAGTAATTGCTTTGTAATTAATTTATTGTGATGTAGGTGAAGATGCGCCGGATGGGGACGTAACGGTTATCAAAGTGGCATGAGGTTGGGTGGCGTATGTAGGAAGGAAACCCATAATTTATTACACCTCTGAAGGCAATGGCCTAATTGTCTCCCTACATAATCAAGTAATTGACCTATCTTATTTACTCGTACCTTATGGTTACACCCACTTACGACTCACGAGGGCATAGTCCATCCAAACTTGCGAAACCGGAACCCAAACGTGATTTAGAATCCAATCTTAACACATAAGTCGTGGATTTGGATTTAAAGTTTGTTAAAAAATATATATTATTTAATTTTTTTAATAAAAATTAAATTTTATTAAGTAATATTAAAAATAGTTCATTTCATAAAAAAGGAAAATAAATTTAATGAACTAGTCGTGGTCATCGGTGCTCTAACAAAAGTTGCCGAAATTTTCATAGATCCACTAAAGTTCTAATAAAAATCGCTTAAATTTCGGTAAGGGCATCAGTTATTGCCGAAATTCCGGCAAAAGCCACTTTTATTGTGATAGGGTGGTCAAAGCTTTGGTAAAAGTCGCTAGAACTCTGGCAGAGATTCTAGAACTCTGGCAGAGATTCTAGAACTCCAACAGTGATTGTTAGAATTCTGCGGGCCGTCAGAATTCGAGATTACTGAAATTCCAACGATGTTTGTTGGAGCTCTGGTGGTGGTTAGAGCTCTGACAGAAATCACCCGTCACAAAATTGGCCGATATTATTTTATTATTAATTTATATTATAATTATAAAATTTAATTTAAAAATTATTCCAATTTTTTTTTAAAAATAATTTTATTTTGTAAAAAATTAAATATTAAAATATAATTAATAATATTTAAATATGAATAAAAAAATACACTATAAAAAATTCATACTATTATATTATAAATAATAATATTATACTCCACATTAATATATAAAAATATTAATTATATCTGTGATAAAAATAATAAATATAGACAAATAATAATTAATTGGTTTGAAATTATATTTTTGAAATATAATAATATATTTGGTGGGTTCTGTTAGGATTGTGACGAGAATTTGGGTATACTCCGGTATCTAGAACTGGTTTGTAATTAGGAAAAGACTCGAAGACTGTTTTGGAAGTGTCATATTTGATAAGAAATGATATTTCCTAAAGTGGATTCTAATTAGGAAAAAGAGATACTTGAGAATTCTAATTAGGAAAAGGTTTTCTTAATGGTTTAGGATTACTTTATAACTAAGTAACCTAATGTTATAAATATGGTGCTTGTATCTATTAGTAGATATCCTGAGAGAATAATGTATATCTAGTTGGTTAGATTTAAGAGGTGCACCATAGGGTCTGGGAACCATGGAGATTGTAACGGCAAACCCCCATCCTAGTAGAACCATGGATAAGAGTCTGACGCCGCACAACAGATGCAGAAACACTAACAGTTATATAATCAAAACCCAAATAATTTAGTTTGGCAATAAAACCCAAAATATCAATCATACAGTTCAAAAATTCCAAACGAACATAATAATGCCAATGTCCAGCAAGTATAAAAAATAAATCCAACGATACAATCCCAAAACAGTCCAATACAAATGTCCAGAAATAAAATAACAAAACTACATGAAAGAGATATTAAATAACAAAACTACATGAAATAATCTGAGTATGAGACAGCGCCTAAACAATTGGAGTACCTGCACTCAACCTGAGATTTTTATTTCCAGATTATAGAATAGGAAGAAATAAAGAAAACGTTAAACTATGGATTAGTCTAAGTTATCACTCACATTCCAAACACACAATACAACCTATCAATCGGCCGATTATTAATTATTTTTCTTTAATCTTAGACACAACCCCTTTCGAACTTATATTCGCCAATTTAACGTTACACCAAACACATAACCAGATTATGCAGCAACCAAGAAAAAACAGTACACCAAGCAATATATCGGACTAAAAATGAACTACTAACTAACAACGACAGAATCAACAACAACGCAAATAGCAAACAACTACTCCTCAGCTTGAGCAGTTCCTTCCTTCTGACCCTCTGCAGAACGATACTAGAAACGTTATTCGCAGATTATAGGGTTCCAACCGAAACCGAACCCGACAGAATACAACCCTAACCGAACCAGACAGCCCTTAAAATTTACAAAACCGACTCTATAGAACAAAGAGATTTACCGAATGACTCAAACCATAGAGTCACTGTAATTCGCAACGCTTACCGAACAAAACCCTGACGAAACAACCTAACTGATAGAATCACGAGATTAGTCACCGAGATCAGCAAATTAAACCCCAAGTTCAAGAGTAGAACATGATAGACTTATTGGAATTCGAGACCTCAAATGGAACCCTAAAGGATTTCAGAATCGAAAATAAGAGACACCTACGCGTAGATTGCAGAATACTGACATTAGAATACGAACAGAAATACACTAACGGGACATAAGCTAAAGAGACTTACCGGAATGAGACTGCGGCAGGGGCACGATCAAACGTTCACTCTGGCTCTCAACGCGTCATCTTGTTTCTAACTTGTGAAAAGAGGCACGGATGAGAAACTAGAGTTAGCTTAAAAGTTATATAGGGTGCCAAATATTAAGAGTTTTGTGGGTAGATATCCGCGGATTAGGCAAAAAAAATTTTCCATCTCTACAGCCGCCCATTTTTTTTTTATTATTTTTTAAATTTTAACAAATACTTGTTTATGTTTGATAGGAATTTGTAATGATGCTCTTGGTAGCATAGTTCTCATTACCAAGTCCATATGTTTAGGACTGCTTGTGATTATCCTATAATTCATAGAAGCTTAATTCATACCCACCCCTAGATCCGCCTTTCCATTCCTCGTTCAGAAATGCGAGTCCATTATGTACCAATTGGGTTGTGATGGGATGAAAACTCGACTGATATTAGATTTCACAGTAATCAATCAGAATTCCTATCAATGTCTAATGTAGTATTTTAGATATCATCTCCACAGGGATTGTAAGCTAATCGCAATCTCTGGTCTAAATCAAATCTCAGATTAACAATATTATGTAACTCTCATTCTTGTAATTCAATCAGCTCATGAAAATCAAGTAGATCTGGCTATAATTGAATAAGAAACATATTGCAGTTAAAGTGATAATCAACATCAAAACTCAACAAGTCAACAGAGCTCTTAAGCTAACATGTATAGTTCAGCATAAGCAATTACAGTACAAATTCTTCATCAACATGTGTAAGATCTGAATCTTACCCATGAAGACTGAAGCTAGACTCTGTCACAGTTATTGCTTCACAATCTTCAAGCTAATCTCTATGATCAACAGAAACAGAGTACAAAACTTCTTCAAGAAACTTCTCTGAAGATGTTGAATAAAGCGTATAGAAGAATCTAGAATTTCTCTCAAAGTATAACAGAATGTCAAAAGTGAAATCAATCGTCCTAATGCCTTAACTGAGCTCCTATTTATAGAGTCTAAGCTCAGTGGCAATTTTAAAGTTAAAACAACAAAGAAACACAATTTGGCGAAGTAACATTTTTCTTCATTTTATGTCACCAGTTCCTTCGCTTGAACCAAACGACTTCTTCACATCTCGCTTGTCCTGTTCGCCAAGCTAGCTTCTCTTTAGGCGAAATGTTCTTTATGTAGCCAAGATATATCGCCTTAAGTCTAGGCGAGTGATTCTTTCCTTCGCCAAAGCACTCCGTTCATTTACAAACAACATGGCGATATCATCTTAGTTCGCCTGTATCTTCCCTTAGCTAGGCGACTTATTACTTTCAATTATCGCCTCAACTAGACGACATTCAACCTTCATCGCCTACAGCTTCTGTCAAGAGTGGCGACATATGCGGCAAGGAGAGTCTAACTCGCCTCATGTGCTCAAGTCTTTTAGGCGAGATTTGTCATATTTTGCCATCTTCATCGCCCTTTCCCTTTAGTTAATGGCGATGTTCCTAGGCGATAATGATCTTGGCATAACCATTTCGCCATCGTGATGACTTTGGATGAAATTCTGATTTGGTCCTCCTTTCTTCTAATTTTGCAAGATTTAGCTCATTTTCCAAAGCTTTTTATTCAAGTCCCTGTCTCAGCAATAATAGTCTAGAGTTACTAGAAATGCATTTAATATCTCACATTTTAAGCTCGATTTTATTATATTAAAACTCATAAAGTATGCTAAAACATAGGTAAATTCTAGACTTATCAGGTTGGTAACACAATCTTGTTTGGACAATATAGTGATCCACTAGTTCATACTTCAATAAACTTGATTGAAAAAAAAGGTATTGGAAAAGATTAACATAATAAAATCGAACAACTATAAGAAACAAAATAACAATGAAATAGTGTAGTTAGAAATTTTATCTAGACAAAATTGAAAAATTGTACACACTTTGTCTTTTAGTGACTAAATTGAACTTTATCTCTTTACAATTAAGAGTCTTTGGTATTGATAAAATAAAAAGAGAAATCGGAATTTACATGTTATTTTATTTAGTTGGCTAAAGTCAACTCTTTATTTCAATTTTAAGTTTGATGTTTGGAAAAAGGAAAAAACAACAAAAAGAAAAAAGATGAATAAATCATTATCGAATTACGATCCTGACTAATGAATCGCAGAATTATATGCTACTGTATTGGGATCGCTGGCCAATGGTGTTCCCCGATCCCGAATTTGTTTCACGATTTAGGTAACAATGGTACAATTTATGGAGGAGTAAAATATCCATCACATTACTATATTCATCCTAAATTATAAAATTGATTTTAAGGTAGGTAAGTAAATTTAGAATGAAATGAGGGTGTGATTAATATTTTAATATTTCAAAATCATTATTTGACAAGTAGAAAGCAACCCCAAACATGCACATAGTGTTGACAACTTGTGTTTACACTAATAGGACATTTATTTTTTATCATTATTTTTTAATTATATAGTGTTTAGGAATACGTTTCTGATTAGTTAGTATTGAACTAAAATGTATTATTAGAGTATCTAAGACATTTTTAAGTTCTGATTTCACCACATTAGCGATGGAAACTCACAAAAAATCTCCATCAATTGGTGAAGGACAATTTTGAATTCCAATTATAGTCGTACCTATTATTTTATAAATTTGAATATTAAAAATAAAATCTAGTAATTTATTTTATCATAAAATTATACTTTAGTTAATAATTTTATATAACAATTATAATTAGAGACTACTTTTCTCTCTTAAAAAATAAATTCTTTAACTTCTCTTTAAAAACACCCCAAATCACCTCCCTACCGTCGGAGGGGGTTTCTAACCCCTCCCCAGTTGGTCCCTCCCTTTTTGTTTTTATTTATCTTTTCTACTTTCTGTTCTTAACCTTAATTTTTTCTAATCGGTGTAGTAGTATATTTTCTTCCTTTGCGAAGATCTTTTATTCTTCCCCCGTGAAGATTGAGGCGGCTTCCAGTCTTCTACAGAGTTTGAATATCAAATCTGGTGTTTTCTCTTCATCTCTACCACTTACTTCGAGATTTGGGTCGGATGTTTATTCGGTTTGCATGTTTTCCTATTGGGATGTCCTTTTTAGTTGTGATGGCTCAAGCTTATTGGACAACAGCATAGATTAGTTTCAAGTCATTTCAGACTAGTCAGGACTAAAAAATTGCTCGCCTTTCAAGTCTTCTTTCCGTTAGTGTGGCTAGATCCAATCAATATTTTTTAGGTTTGGACGGTGAATAGATTGCAGATGTTAGACATTTTTAGTGTTTAACCATCATAGATTGGGTTCTATTTCTGTTAAAATCCATTTGTCTATGTTCTAGGTGTTATTTCTATTGTGTTTATTTGTGTGGTGTTATACAGTATGACACTCCTTGACACGTTGTTGCACTGTATTGCACGAAGATGTGTCGTTGTTAGTGTAACTTTTCTTGTTTTTATTTGTAAAATGAACTCCCAGTTTTGAAAAATTTAATTTTATTAAATTAAATTTAAATATATATTTATAAATATTAATATTCTTATTTAAAAAATAATAATTGTTTCACTGTAATTCAAAATATTCATAAAAACATTTTAAAACAAAATTTAACAATATTCATTACATGCAATTAAAGTTAACGGTAAAGCATTACATGGCTACAAATTAAAAATATAATTCATATCTAATGCATAACATAAATCGTTAAACTTTGAATATCAGACAATTGACTAGTTATTATGAAATTGCCAAATATATTATACTAAATCAGATTCGAGTTTGGAATGCTTTTGCCTATCACAAAGTCATATCGTGTTTAGATATATTATTCATATGGTGCAGAACATTCTTCTCTCACATTTGGCGGATCAATTAAATTAGTTTCATCATCATAATATTGAATTGGATTGAATTACCCAGATATGTGTCTCTTTCATTCTCCACGATCATGTTGTGTAGTATATTGCAAGCTTTCATTATTTTCTGAACCTTATCTTTTTTCCATAATCTCGCTGAATCACATGTAATTGTGAAGCGAACTTGTAATACCCTAAATGCTCGTTTAACATGATTGCGTTCTTCTTGGTACTTTGCAAATAATTATCTTTTTTTTCATCTTGTAATCTTGATATTGATTTAAAAAATATTGTTCATTAGGATATATTCCATCAGTTTAATAATGGCTCGTGTGGTAATTTGTACCATTGACGATATAGTTTACTATAGATGCACATCCCTGCAAAAAATAATCAAACACTAGTGGCTGATATAACACATTAATATCATTATTGGAACCGATGAGTGCATGCTATATCCACAAGTCAGGTGAAGCCACAATTTTAAGTATTATTGTTGGAGCCCATTAATGACTGCCTAGGGATCGACCTTTCTTGTTGTGGGATAATTTTTCCACTCCTAGTGCAAATAATACTATTCATCATACAAGTGAAACCACGATTTTCTCCCATTTTTAGCAGATCTCGAACATCGCTCGTAGTGGTCTTTGTAAATACTTGATGAGGGATATTCTGACATATAAAATAACACAAAGAGAACAGAATTCCTATCAACGTCTGATGTAGTTTTAAAGATATCATATCCACAGGGATGGTTTGTTAGAAGAAAGAATGAGATCAAGATTTAGTTTGAATTATAAAAAGAATTCAATAGCAACAGAAATGTAAAGTTCACAGAAATTGTTTTGAGATTTTTAGACATTATTGACATTCATCAATCAAAACAAAGAACTCATACTCCGTATTTCAATTATCTCAAATGAAAATTAAATTGATCTACTAATTTCTGTTGTTTATCATCCTCTAATTTGGTAATTCAACTCTAGATATCAGATTCATAATCTAGATCATCATCAGTGATCTGTTAAAAGATCTCTCGATTCAATCTAACAGATTTGAGTTACACAATTGCATATATCTCTATACTACAATTCATGTAACTAATAAGCACAATCTGTAGAAAATTAGATCTATTGTCTATCTCTAGTACAATGATTCTCTATTCTTAGATCTGAAACTCAATTGCCATCTCTGGTCTAAATTAAGCATCAAAATAACAAGATTACTTAACTCTTGTTCTTGTAATTCAATTAATCGCATGAAATTCAGCAAATCTGATTATAATTGAACAAGGATTACACAATTAGATTCTCAATTAACAACAAATCACAACAATCAATCAGAGCTATTAGTTAACATATCTACTTTAGCATATTCAATACAACACAAAATCATCATCGATATGCTATAAGATCTAAATCTTACCAAAGAAGATATAAGTTAAACGCTGTCACAATTTTCACCTCGATATCTTCAAGTTAAATTTCAATGAGCACAAAAACAGAGCACAAAGCTTCTTCAAGAAACTTCAACGATTAGAACTCTTAAGGATGAACAGAAGATTCTAGAAATTTTGCTCAGATTAATAAAATGTCAAAAGGTCCTAATTGCTTCAACTGAGCTCCTATTTATAGAGTTTGCTCAGTGGCAATTTTGAAATAGAACTATCAAGAAAACAAAAATTGGCGAAGTACCAAATTTTTCTTTTATGTCGTCTGTTCCTTCACCTAAACTTAAACGACATTCACAATAATCGTCAACATAATCGCCTATTGGAAATTGACCTAGGCGAAGTGATTTGATTCTCATTTCTTTGCTCGTTAAACAGCTAGGCAACATAATTTCTTCTCGCCTAATTAATATCGCTCAATTATAAACTTTTAGGCGAGAAGCTGCATTTGTCGCCTTTAGTTAGAAATCTTTAGTAGGCGAGTTTCATCATTCAGCCTTAGTATGTCGCTTATTTCCTCTTCACTTTAGGCGATGATACTATTTGTTGTCTGATGATTTCGCATGTGTTGTCGACACCTTGCAGGCGAGATTCTCCATGTCGCATTCTACAGCTTTTCTTTAAGGCGGTTCTTACTTGACTCGCCATTCTTGTCGCCTGCCTCTTTGAATGTCTAGGCGAGATTGATAGGTGACACACTTTCAGCATTTCACCAAAACCTTGGACTTTGGATGAATACCTATTTGATCCCTCTTTTTCCTGATTTTTACTCGTTTCAGCTTCTTTTCCAATTCTTTTTCATCTAAGTCCTTGTCTCAATAAAATAGTCTAGAATTAATAGAAATCTATTCAAATTTTGACTTTTAATCTCAATTTCTATGTATTTCTGCTTATGAAGAATAACCAAAATATAGGTAAATTGTAGACTTATCAGGACTCATCCCTGAAGACAAAAATTACATCTTCATAAAATTTTCTAAGCATTCAAGAGCAGTGCATTCTCTTATCACATATATATATATAGCATCGGCAGACAATCCATAAACCAATGTATTCATAAAAACCGTGCATTATTGTAAGAGAGATAAATATTTTTTATTTTTTTTTCCAACACAGTTGTACCTTTATTGAAAAAATGGATCAATTCAAATATATACATCTTGACTCATGTGAAATCCTCTGGAAATATCTCGAGAGAATATATTTAATTAATTGCAAAGTAATCTTTCACTAATCGATTTTGTCAATTCTCATTCTCTATTAATTATGCGTCATCGCCTTGTAGTTGAAGATGATCCATTTAAATTATTCTAATGGTGCATTAGAATAATTAGAATATACTTCACCAAATGTCTAATCATACATTTCGTTATACCGTGCATTGTACTGCTCATCCATCGATGGCACATTGATAGCTACCTCAGAAGAGAGAAGAATTATTTCCATCTAGCATTCCTTATGCAAATATCAAAATTGCTGTTAGAGAAGAACCGTAGAAAATTTCTAACTTTTATGTGTAATGATATCAATTTTTGTCATGACATCTTATTTATCGCAAACTTGGTAATGACTCATCAGTAACGTCTAATTGGTAATGACTAGTTGGAATGGCTAGTTAGTAACAACTTAATAGTGATGGCTGGGTGATAACATCTTATTGGTAATGGCTAGTCAGGAACGACTTGAGTTCATGACAAATATTATGAAAATGAATTCATTCTTTCCATACAAGCATATTTATACCAATGTCAATTTTTTAACTATTGAATGTCATATTACTAACTACATAATTGGATATTAGTAAAACTAATATGATATTTATATAAGAAAATAAAAATAATTTAAATAAAAATACTAATTAATTCATCGAAATAAAATTGCCAACATTAATAGTACAAATTAATTTAAAATGTAATAATCTATTTAATTATTAATATATAAAAATATTCAAATAATTGATCAAAATGCTATCTTAGTTTCTCTAATAGTTTTTGAATAGTCTTCTAATGTGCTTCTTGTTGCATGGGAATAGTTTAGATGTGTTTGTCAAAATGAAGTCTTTGTATGTCCCCACTTTCTAACTTTCGAGTCAACTATTTTAGACTCGCCAACTTCTATTTGTGCTCGAAACTTTATTTCTTCTATCTGGTTTGCTTTTGACTTTTCTTTCGTATTTTTTTACCTTGTGGACGGTTAGGGGTCTCTATGTAACGTCCACTTTTCAAGGTTAGAATTTTTTAGTATTTTAAGTCAATTTTGACTTTAGTCAAAGTTTGAATTTTTGAAATTTCCAAGTAGGAATAAATTGAAAATTCACTTTACGAACAAAATGCTAGTTAGAGATTATAAACAGAAGCATATGGTCACAAATGGTTTAATTAAAGTATTTTTGAAATTATTTTTGTAAATTGGATTTTTAAATCGAAATTTGGGAATTTCGGCTAAGAATGTGTTTTACGGTCAAAGATAGATTTTCGGGTGTGAGTAAATCACTTTTAAATCAAATTGATCTTTCGAAACCGAAATGAACGTAAATGGACACTGGTTGATCAATGAGCCAATTAATGGGCCCAAACCATTAAAGACCCAAAGACCCATTAATAAACCCTGAAAGCTCTTTACACTATAGTAACCCTTAAAGCCTATTCTCTATACAGTTCCAAAGAAAAGACCCTCCCCTTTTTCCTTTCCACCTCAAATACATATAGTCCCACACTCCCCTTATCCCTCTACATTCAATTAAACACCACCTCTACCCAAAACATACTATAGCCATCTAATCAAAGTTCCATATGTTGCTCTAAAGAGGTCTTAAAGTCCCACCTACCTTGTTACGCATTTGGTAAGAAACTTTAACCTCTAATGGTGCTATTAGTTTTTTATATGAAATTTCAATAGAGACGTATAAGTTGTGGATATATGGTATAAATATGCTTCTGGTTTATGTCTTTTGTTGAGTAGAGATCTAATTATCATCTTTAGTCATAAACCCTAGAATAGAGATAAGTGTTGGAATGTTGATAGAGTTATGTTTAGTTATTGATAGTATTGGTATTTGTTTAGGTCAACTTGGTGTTGGCAGAAGTTCACTCGTGGTAACCTGGCTTAATTGTCTTTGGAGGAAATGTAATCAATCTCTTTTTAAGCTCTATAGATTGGATTGTTGGTTGTTTATTGCTTGAATGCATAAAAATGGATTAAATGCATGCTTACAATGATTGAATTGTGATAAAATGATATATTTTATATATGAACCTATGCATATTGTTGTGCACAATTGCTAAACTTATGGAATGAGATGTGTTATTGGGATACCGAGTTAAATTGTGAACTCTTGGTGATGTGATGCATGATAGATGATATATGCTTAATTTGCTTGTCTTGAATCTTCTAAATGTGTGTGGGATGCATATAGAGATAGATATGTGATGATAATGGAGCCTTTTGGCCAAATATATTAAAATTGGTGGGATTGTGCTATAATTTTTGATTTTAAATATTTATTAAATTTAAATTAATGGATGATTTAAATTATGGTATTGAATCATGTTACTGGTAAGATTTCCCTTACTATAGATAGTTAGAGGATGTAGTGGCATGCTATAGCGAAATCCGAGAATTCTCAAATACATGTTACGTATGTGTAATTGCGCCTAAATGGCCAAAACCTAAAGAACTGAGCAACTTCTCCTAAAAGGTGTGACGAAAGTAACGTCTTCAAGCCTAAAATGAAGGAATCCAAAATGTGGCCCAAAAAAGGGTATAATTGAATCCATGGATTTGATCCTCGGACCCTAAATTGAGCGTAGCTCAAAAAATTTGGCATCGACCCTGAAGTCCCGTTTTTCACTTTGATTAGTTAAAAATGACTAATTTTGTATATTGAACTTGTTGAATTGAGTATTGCATACTTTTGGTTACGATAACTTGCTTGATAGAAAATTGTGGTGTTACAAAACTTGTAGGGTAAATAATGGCTAAACTTTGCTTGTTATGATTTTTAAACATGATAGAAAGCTTAAATGTTAACGAATTAAATATATGGAACCATATTGATGAAATGGAAAGTGTGAATTGGAAAATATCTTGTACTTTTATTGTTTTGTGTTACGAGGTGTCTTGGTTGTGGTCTTGGTCAGATAAACCCAAATGCTAGACAAGTTGCCAGTAACTCTCGGTACTCATTTAGGCACTTTGGCCAGAATCTTAATCAAACGGACCAAGACGTATGTCAAGATGCCAGAAAGTCTCGGTACCGATCTGGGCGCTTTGGTCTTTACTCTGGCGGCTTGGTCAAGGATACCAAGACCCGGACTAAGATGCTAGGTACCCTTTTGAGCCTCTAAATGTTAATTTCCTATTTTAAAATGCTTAATAATGATCATGTGATGATTGATGAATAATTTAGATTGCATTATGTGTGTATGATGTTTAATCAAGACATATCACTGCGTGTGTTTGTTTGAGTACGAGATTGTTAACCAGGAATTCAATAGCCTAATGCTTTTCTCTTCATGTTTTTGTTTTCCTTTCTTTTATATGAATTTCGAGTAGGTGATCGAGCGAGATGGGACCAAATCATATCATATCATAAAGATGTCTTGGAGATCATCTCCTTTTGTTATGTTGTTATCATTTCTCAAACATGTTATGTTTGTCTTAGAAATAATTTGTAAACCATGAATTTATTTGGAAATCCATGTGTAGACCTTTGATAGTATTGAATTTTTATTTTTTCACTATCCTCTATTCCATGAATGTATTTTGAAACGAATTTGTGATTTGAATCTTGGATAAATGAATATATTTAATGAATGAATCTTTATATTATTGATATGATACAGAAACACTTAGAAATGTATATTTGGATATGTTTAATATGGTGCCACCGGCCACTCCACCTCGGGCCCTCCAAGGGTAAGGGTCGAACACTACATTCCCCTTAGCCACATCTTTAGTAGGCGTTTCTCTATTAGACGATGATGTAAATACTCCAACATTATTTAATTTTGACTATTTCGAAGAACCTCAACTATGTATAGTTGGATATGTTTAATATGGTGCAACCGGCCACTCCACCTCGGGCCCTCCGAGGGTAAGGGTCGAACACTACACTCCCCTTAGCCACATCTTTAGTAGGCATTTCTCTATCAGACGATGATGTAAATACTCCAGCATTATTTAATTTTGAGTATTTGGAAGAACCTCAACTATCTGTTACTTTAGATTCTCATTTTTGTTATATCAACCAATATTCAAGAAATTTGAATTTTTTGAGGACTCATTCAAAAAAATAGATTTAGCGGGCTCTATTCATGATATTATTTTCGTTGGTATCTCATCGTGTCGTTCGAGTCACTTGATCATATATTGCATCAAATTTTTGACAACAAGTGTTGATCTCATGCCATCTTTTCTTTATTGTGTCCTTTTTTCTATCTCATTTTTCATCTAACTAGTATTCATCTCAATATTAGTAGATTCATTCCTTGAAACTCTCATCCTTTTGATATATTTGATTATAGTAGCATTGGAAATGTTTAACCAGGTAGAAATCATAAGGTTACTTTTCTCCTAAACCCAATATTTGCTATTCCGTGGGGCACGAATGTCAATATCATCATTAAGGTTGATTCTCTTTAAATTTTCAGTCAAAAATTCTGCATTGATTTGAAATGGCATTGTGCGTAAAGTAGGATTAGAAGTTGAATTTGAACCTCCGATTTGAGTATGATACGTCGAGGGAGGTGTATCGATATTTTGTGATAAAAATGGTGGCATTTGAAAATTGAAAGTTAGATTTGGGAGTTGATAGTTTTGTGAATTGGATTTTGATTTTATTGGAAGTTTTGTAAAGTTTAGAGAATGACCAACAAAATTGTTTGTTTTGGGTCCATCTTAATTTTGAGAAAATGAAGAATATAAGGAAGAAAGTTTTGAATTGTGTGGTAATGAAATTGTGAGGTTATACCGATGTGTTTAATTGTATTTATAGGGTTATTAAAATTTTTTAAAAACATATAAAATTATAACTGTTAATGAAAAATAGCCAATAATAATAATAAATATACGAGCAACAGTTAAAGGATCGTTTGAAGAAAAAAATGTATTTTTAAATTGATTTTATAGTTGATTTTACAACTGATGTGATATTTTAATATATATAATTAGGAGCGTCACAATTTGTTAGGATGCATCCCACTTTCCATTCTTTCCACAATGGTGAGGGACGTAATTTCAAACATAGTGATATTTTATATTATGGATTTTTATAAGGATGTGTGTTTTAAATCTCTAAATTTTCACACTAAAAATATATAAATGATGATAGAGAAGTCTTATTAGTGAATTCGAAAGAATCACTAGTAGGCAATGGTGTCCATCCAATAAATTTCATAGCATTATTTTCTTATAATTGCTCTTGATATTCACAAGTGATCCTAGAAAAGTGAAATCCTATCAATATATTCTTTTATTGTGTTGTCCATTGAAATTAGCAAGTGAAATTGATTCTTAATTGAATTTTTAATTTCTTAAATCTCCTAGTAATTGTTTTGTCAATTTTCAGAATATTTAAAAGAGTAACTGAAATAGTTGAAATTAACTGAAAATTCACTTTACTTGTTTAATGAATTGCTTAAAAAATATATCGTAGTAATTCAATCCCTTGAGTATGATTTCATAGTCACTTTAGTAAGTCTATGATAAAATAGAGACTCTTCCATATCAAATTTAGTTGTATAAGATATGTATTTTAGGAAATGACTTATAATGATTTGTTTGGTTACCTTTCCATGCTCACTAAATCGGAAATATGATGATTGAGTGAAAATGCTAATCACCGTATGATTCTTGAAACAATTTGATGAATATGAGATTTTGTGATTGTATGGTGCCATTTTTAGTAAATATTATAAATGAGATCATGTTGACATATTTTGATATTCTTCAAGGTCTTTTAAATTGACTTTGAGAAGTTGAAAAGCTTTGAAAAAGACTGAACTGTGTTGAGTGATTATGGATTAAAAAATAGGCATTTTGATAAGTTATAGAATTAATGTATTTTCCCCCTATAATTCTTGGATTATTTGTGAGGAATCTTTAGCATAACTATAAAATCTAATGTTTTTTGTTTAGAATTTCAAGTTTATTCAAAGGATGGTCGAGTAGTCAGGTTGAGCGTGTTTCGAAAGGGAAGTTGAGAAAATATGATTTGGAGACATTTAATTCATGTCCAGAAAAAGGAACAAAATCTAGGTGAAAGTTAGAAGAAATCAAATGAATTCAATCTTAGTTATAAGAGGAAGGCTAGAAGGCGAAATCAGCTTGTTTCTTAGGTTGTCTTGCTTAACTTTAATTCTTAGCAGTCTGAGGAAGACAAGGAGGCAAAATTAGCTTGTTGCCTAGGCCTTCTTGCTTAACTTTAATTCTTGGCGACAAAAGGAAAGTGAAAAGAGAAATTTAGCTAGTGGTTGAGCGCTTGTTGCCTAACTTTAGTGACACCTCAATTAATTCTTAACAGCAAAAGGAATGAGAGAGGAAAAATTCAGCTAGTGGTTGAGCACATTTTGCCTAAATTTAATTGCAACCTTATTTAATTTTTGACAACAAGAGAAACGATAGAAGGAAAAAGAAAATTATTTCCATCAGCTAGTGGTCGAGTTATAAAAGCTCATTTAATTCTAGGCAACAGAGGTCTGATAGAAGTTAAATTCTGCTTGTTGCCCACGCTTATGGTCAAGCCTTAAATATCTATTTTCATGAGGATTTCTACCAAGAAAGCCTTGAAAGTTGTTGGGAAGTTATAAATAGATGAGTTCATACCAGATTTGGGGAGAGCCTTGACTGTGGGATGATCGTGATGGTTTGTGGTTGCATGACTATAATAAGAGAAGATTTAGAGAGCCGCAACAAGATTGAGAAGATTTGAAGATTAAATTTAGGGTTTTGGCTAAAAGGGTTTTTTCTTCTTAATTGATTCTCGAATATTGTATTCATAACTTCTATGTTAATATGAGGAACTAAATTTATTATCTAGGGTTGCGATGTAGCCTCTTTATAACTATTATTTATGTATTGTCTAATTTCGTGTATGAAAATTATATGCTTTTATTCTAATTATTTGTTCTTCATGTAATATTTTGGCATGAACTCCTGATTGATGTTTATGTTGGTTTAATTTAGATTTAAGAGAGCAAGGCTAAATTAGATCTAGAATACTAAGACATTAAGAAAATAGCGAGAGAAATCTTTTATTGAATTAATGTTATCGGTGATTGTGGTTTTCATGTCGTTGATTAGTTTATTGCGAGAAAGATTAATCAATTAGGGTTAGTAGCATTTGAGAGAAGCATAAACTATTTATAATTGCTTGAGGTAGATAATTATGCAATTGGACATGGGGAGCTCAATGATTAGAATTGAAGATAGTGAAATTGTAGTTTTAGGTTGCTTGCTCATTGAATTTACTCTTGTGTTTATTTTTCTATTATTAGTTAATTAGTTTTATTAATTCTTCATTTGATTTTGACTGCTTAAATATATTAGGCTTGGATAATTTTGCTTCTTAGTTCTAGGAAATAGTCTCATGGGATCAATACTTTTTATACTACTTGATTAAGGTGTACGCTTGCATCTTAAATCCATCCTTAGATCAGTATCATGTGTGTTTATGATTTTTGAACAGGTCAGAAAAATGACTAAGTCTGGGTTTTAGTAAATTAATCCGCAACACTTTGCCTCACATTTGCATGCTAATCATGAGCACTAAGTGCGTTGAGTAAAAAGAAATTTCTTTTTACTTCTTAGTGTCTAGAGACTGTGATTAGTATGCATTTGGTGAGTTCACAGTAGTTTGATTTCATAGTGAGTAAGCCTCAACTAGTTATTGGTTACTCACATCACATACACAAGCTACTAGGCATTTCGCATACTAAGGGTGGTGAGTTCACAGTGTATGTTAGTTTTGATTTCATAATGAGCGAGTCCTACACTAGTTATTGGTTACTAACATCATATACACAAGCTACTAGGCATTTAGTCCAATTTGTATGTGTGTCATTAGAACTTGCTTTTGATTCATATGTCCGATACTAGCTATTTTAAGACTGTTTTGAAATGAGTACTATACAAGACATGGTCTCTCACTAGGGATTCATGTATTAAAAAAGACATGACTCGAAATTTTTTAAATGAGTTCCATATGAGACACGCTTTTCTCGTATATGACTCACATAATGGGTGGTCTCACCCGGATAGTCCTACGAGTCGATCATGAGAGAAATCATCTCATGCCGCTTGCACGATTTTGGTTTTGCTATTGAATTGTTTTTGAAAATCTACACTATTTTGATTTTTTGACCCCTAAATATTTTTAAATGTTTTTTTCCCTTGAAAATATAAATGACACTATTTTAGAACAAAATCATGACCTCGCATACAATTATTGTTTTTTGTGTGCATTACTTACACTACAAGTAACATATTTTGGTGATCCATGGGCAAATCACTAAGAAATTAGAAGTTATTCCGTCTCTCTGCCTCCTCTCTCGCCTTTAACCGCCTAGCACAACTTCCTCCCCTCTACCTCATGTCTCGTCATCAACCAACAATTACTTAAATATCACCTCTGTAATCCTTTCTTCGTGGTTTACCTCAAACGAAACTCTTCTCGATGGCTATCTATTGTTAGCGTTGTCAATAACCCTCGTCGTCAATTTCTCGTGTGGTACATTTTTTCTAACATTAATAGTCTCAATCCCAGTTCTTTTATCTTTAACTTAGGAGTCAGTATCTCTCTTTGATTTAATATATTGTTTTTTACTTTTATTAGTTTTAATCAAATTTGCAGTGAAGGTGTATAGGTTTTGATTGAATGAGTTAAATGAATTAATGGATAAACAAGTTAGATAGGTTAATACATAAACATGTTAAATGGGTTAATGCATAAACAAGTTAAATGGGTTAATGCACAAACAGGTTCAATAAGTTAACATGTAAATAGGTTAAACGGGTAATCGAGTTGCACGATTACAAAATTTGAGTTATTTTATCAAATTAATCGTGTCGACACGTTAACACGCGAATTAAACAAATTCGTATCGAGTTGAAAAAATGCAACTCGTTTATTAAACGTGTCGAGTCGAGTTAAATATAAACGTAATCGAGTCGTGTTAGGTTCAGTTAAACACGATTCCCTAACACGAATTGACACCCCTAATATTATATGAATTTAATTTATTAGGATGTATTTGATTTATTTTATGAAATCTATGTATATTGATAAAATTTTTTTTAATAAATTTTAAATAAAAATATAAATAAAGTGAAAATTAAATACATCGGTTTCAAAAATACCCGATGTATTAAAGTTGCAACTTCAACTGTTATGGTTATTATTGAAAAATGACATTGTAAGTATGAAGTTTTGTCATTGGTTTTTTAAGAAAATGATGTAAATTTGAAGATTAAAATTTTGTAATCGGTTTTTTTTATTAATCGTCATAATTACTTTCTTATTTACATCAGTTATAAAAAACCGATTTATTGGAAATGATATATTTACACAATTTTGTAGCAGTGATGCGCTATTGCTGGGTGTTGGATATTTTATCAAGTTAAGTTATATTATTATTTAAATAAGTTAATTATATTATGATTTAAACAAAAATAGATGGTAATTTAAGTGTTACGTAACAATTTAAATTTTTTCAAATGGTAGTCATTCACACATCGAATAATCAAATCAATTTATGCATTACTATATAAATTAATATATTTTGTCACTTGGTTTATTTCAAAATCATTTAAAGAAAAAAGTTACTCTCATTAAAAAAAAAGAATTTAAAGTGAAAAATTTACCTAACAGCTTAACCCGTACCGAGATAAATAATGTAACACCACTACAATATAAGAATACCTATAAAAGAAGATAACAATGCTTGAATCAGTGGAATAAATGTAAATACAAAAACAAATAAAACAAAAATAAAAATATGAAAGAATATATATACATATATTAGAAAATATACATATTAGAGCACATTCTATTTATTTTAATCTAACAAATTTATCGGTTAGTAAAGCATACTAACCATTACATGATTCATGAACAAATTAAAAAAAGAAAAAAAATTATAAGTTCAATTCATTTAAACTAATATTTAATGTGCAAAAATTATAAAATGTGGGTCATTTTTCCAGTACTACCAATTGAAGTATGAGTTATAGAAATTATTATCAACAAAATACAATTAAATTGTATATAACTTATATTTTTCATTCATTCTATAGTCCCAAACTGTTGGGAGCAATAAATTAAATAAATTAATTAATTAGCTTCAACTACATTCTTATTTTACAGTTATTTTTAATATTTTCTAAACTTATTTAAAAAAATTTCATTGACGGGTCTTATGTTAATATGGATATAAATTAAGAGTCCATTGGATTTCTAGGCCATAAAAAGTTTACTATACAATTATAGGCCACTTTTGAGAAATTTGCAAAACTAAACTTTGATTTTCACTCCATAGGCCAATCACAGCTGTGAGCGTAATTCACAGACTGTGAGCATAATTCACAGCATCTGTGAATTGTAAAGTTTCAGGAGTATTTTGGGAAACTCGGCCTATGGAGTGAAAACTAAACTTTTAAAAGCCTGTTTTTGTATGTTTTTCAAAACAGGCCTATAATTGTATTTTAAACTTTAAAAAGCCCATTTCTTAAAATTTTCACATAATTTATTGTTTCATAATTATAATTTAGGGCAAAATATAAAAACAGAACCAATCAAACTATACATTTAAGTTAATGAGTCTTCAAAGTCTGAGTTAAGTTTTTAAACCAAACAAAACTTTAGATTTCATAAAATGAGCCTTCACATCCTTCATATGTTATTAAACGTCCTTCACACGGTGTGAAGGACCTCTATGACGAACCTTTATTTTTATGTGATGAGGGACAAAAAAGTCATAAAGGCTCATTTTGTGAAATTTAAAGTTTGCTTGGTTTAAGAACTTAATTCAAACTTCGGAGGCTCATTAACTTAATTAAAACTTTAAAAAGACTAAAATTGAAACTATCCCATTTAATTTATCATACAAAATATGTACTCACAATGTTTTAGTATTTTCTTAGTAGGTAAAAAATAACTATTTGGAATTCATCATAAAACTTTGGTCACTAATCATGCAATAAATAGTGAGTAATAGTTTATATTAATTGTGTAGGTGTATTGAGTTACTTCTTGATCTTACATAATCATTTTGAAATAGTAATAAGATGTGAATTATATTTTTTTCTTCTTCTAATTTTATTTAGGAAAAAAATATAAAAACGGGACCAATCAAACTATATATTTAAGTTAATGAGCCTTCAAAGTTTAGATTTTATAAAATGAGTCTTCACATCCTTCACATGTTATTAAAAGTCCTTCACACGTGTGAAGGACCTTTGTGACGAACCTTTATTTTGATGTGAAGAGGGGTAAAAAAGTTATAAAGGCTCATTTGGTGAAATCTAAAGTTTTGATTGGTTTAAAAACTTAATTCAAAATTTGGAGGCTCATTAACTTAATTAAAACTTTAAAAGGACTAAAAGTGGAACTATCCCTTTTTATTTATCCACATTAATGCCAAGTTTATAAATCAAGATAAAAATATGGATAAAATGGACATTTCACCTCTCCATATTATTTATTTATGAATCATGTATAATTCGTATTCACTGTATAAATTAATATTTTTTTAAACAATATTTATTTTCAACTATTATGGTGGTGAATGACAAAGCTCAAATAGAAGAGGACAAATTTATTAGATTGTTTTTTTTCATATGGCACCTTGAGAATAATATCTCTAATTTAAAACTAAAATTTTAATTAAAAATTACCTTATTTTATTACTATGGTTTTATTAATTTATGACTAAACTCATCCTCTTAAATATATCAAAACAACCCTTCCAAAATTTTAAAATAAAATATCAATTTTTAATATAAAATCAAACTATTAATTAAAACAATTTACCTCACTCTGTATTTCATTCTCAGTATTACTAAATCTCATTCTAATACAATATTTAGAAATTTATTAATTATTATTTTTAATTGTATATTACAAAAATTATTTATATTTTTATAATATGTATATATTAAAAAAAAATAATTTAACCCTATAAAATTTTCAATCAATTGATAGTATATTTTTATAATACATATATATATATATGTTTTTATATCCGGTGGTAAAGTTGATTGAATACCACCAAATGTAGCGTGCCAACACCCCCGACTTACGGATGTAGGGATGTCACTACAGACGAACAAACAACATATATGTATAAATACCGAACATATAAGAAATATTCAAATAGAATTTATATTACTGAAATCCAAGGCTGAAATACGAGATTGAATCCTTAATCAAAGACCTAAACTTAAAATCGTCTTAATATATAATCATTAGAGTTATAACTCACTCCGTACATAATCTAAAAACATAACGTTTAAAATTTAGTTTACAACTCATATAAAATAAAATTCATCACAAATATCATACACATGCATCAGCTCCGTCATCTAGACCCATATTTTAGCCTGTATATTTTGAGGTAAACTTTTTTTATTTTTTGCTAACTTGGTTGTTTGGAATAAAAGAGTCATGATCATGTGTTCTCGTCCTTTTGAAGTTTATAACCATGTAGAATACATCGAGGTTCACGGGGCTTCATGAGCAGACCATAGGGCTTTATGTACACTTTTGTGATCTTATCCTATAAGAATCGTATAGGTTTTTTTTTATCACAACACTTTTCTCTCCAAAACTCAACTTCGCAAACAATTGTGAAAGTAAATGTATCCATCAAAATAAATATAACAACTAAATCAATTAAAACAACCAAGCATAGTAAAACAGAATCAATGGTTTATATTCTCAACATCACAAAACTTAGGAGATCACAATCGGTGCAGTCTGAGGCTAGCGTGAACTATTCCTATGGGTTTTCGAAATGGGATATCTACTTTTACCGCGCATTACTTGACGGGTGCGACCACACAACCACTACTGCACCGGATCCCATCAAAACTCCGAAGTTAAGTGTGCTTGGGCGAGAACAGTACTAGGATGGGAGACCACCTTGGAAGTCCTCGTATTGCACTCCTTTTTTCGCTCATTTTCTTTTTTTCTCGCACGCTTTTCCTATTTCCGTGCTTATTTTTCCGCTCTCATTGTTTAGAGGTCATAACATTCTCTTCTCTTATCCGATTCCTTATTATAATATGTTTTCGGAAAGGGATATAAACTTTTCCCGCGAAGTACTTGATTGGTGTGACCATACTAGCACTAATGCATCGGATCCTACCAGAACTCCGAAGATAAACGTTATTGGGTAATAGCAGTACTAGGATAAGTGACCTCCTGGTAAGTTCCCGTGTTACACCAATTTTTTTGCTCGCTCTTCCTATTTCCAAACCTATTTTCCCGCTCCCGTCGTTCCGTGGCCATAACTTTCTCTTCTCTTATCTAATTTCTTATTATAATATGTTTTCTGAAAGGAATATCTACTTTTACCGCGCATTACTTAACAGGTGCGAACATACCAACACTAATGCACCAGAATCAGAACTCTAAAACTAAGTGTAATTAGGTAACAACATTACTAGGATTGGTGAGCTCCGGGAAAGTTCTCATGTTGCAAACATTTTTTCCCTCGTTTTCCTTTTCCTCGCTCACTTTTCCTACTTCAACGCCTATTTTCCCGCTTTCGTTATCCGGCAGTCATAACTTTCTCTTCTCTAATCCGATTCCTTATTATAATATATTTTCGGAAAGGAATATCTACTTTTGTCGCGCATTACTCAACAGGTGCAACCATAACAGCACTAATGCACCAGATCCCATTGGAACTCTGAAGTTAAGCATTCCCCATTTAGAACCCATTTTTTCGCTTGCTTTTTCTATTTTCGCGCCTATTTTTCGCTTGCTTTTTCTATTTTCGCGCCTATTTTCCAGCTCTCGTCGTCCGGTGGCCATAACTTTCTCTTCTTTTATCTGATTCCTTATTATAATATGTTTTCGGAATTGAATATCTACTTTTACCGCGCAATACTTGATGGGTGCGACCATACCAGCACTAATGCACCGGATCCCATCAGAACTCCAAAGTTAAGCGTGCTTGGGCGAAAGCAATACCACGACGGGTGACCTCTTAGGAAGTCCTCGTGTTGCACACCTTTTTCTCGCTCGCTTTTCCTATTTTCGTGCCTATTTTCCCGCTCTAGTCATCCCGCGGCCATAACTTTCTATTCTCTTATCCGATTCCTTATTATAATATGTTTTCGGAATGGAATATCTACCTTTGTCGCGCATTACTTTACGCTTGCGACCATACCAGCACTAATGCACCGGATCCCATCAGAAATCCGAAGTTAAGCGTGCTTGGGCGAGAGCACTACCAGGATGAGTGACCTCCTGGAAAATCCCCGTGTTGCACCCATTTTTTCTCTCGCTTTTCCTACTTTCCCGCTCTCGTCGTCCCGCGGCCATAACTTTCTATTCTCTTATCCGAATCCTTATTATAATATGTTTTCGGAAAGGAATATCTACTTTTGCCGCGCATATTCTAAGGGTGCGACCATACCAGCACTAATGCACCGGATCCCATTAGAATTTCGAAGTTAAGCGTGCTTGGGCTAAAGCAGTATTAGGATGGGTGACCTCTTGGGAAGTCCTCGTGTTGCACCCCTTTTTTCGCGGCCATAACTTTCTATTCTCTTATCCGATTCCTTATTATAATATGTTTTCGAAATAGAATATCTACTTTTGCCGCGCATTACTTTACGCTTGCGACCATACCAGCACTAATGCACCGGATCCCATCAGAACTCCGAAGTTAAGCATGCTTGGGCGAGAGCAGTACTAGGATGAGTGACCTCCTGGGAAGTCCTTGTGTTGCACCCATTTTTTCTCCCGCTTTCCTACTTTCCCGCTCTCGTCGTCTCGCGGTCATAACTTTCTATTCTATTATCCGAATCCTTATAATCATATCTTTTCGGAAAGGAATATCTACTTTTGCCGCGCATATTCTACGGGTGCGACCATACCAGCACTAATGCACCGGGTCATATTAGAATTCCGAAGTTAAGCGTGCTTGGGCGAAAGTAGTACTAGGATAGGTGACCTCCTGGGAAATCCTCGTGTTGCACCCCTTTTTTCGCTCGCTTTTCCTATTTTCGCGCCTATTTTCCCGCTCTCGTCGTCCCGCGGCCATAACTTTTTATTCTCTTATCCGATTCCTTATTATAATATGTTTTCAGAAAGGAATATCTACTTTTGCCGCGCATTACTTTACGGGTTCGACCATACTAGCACTAATGCACCGGATCCCATAAGAACTCTGAAGTTAAGCGTGCTTGGGCGAGAGCAGTACTAGGATGGGTGGCCTCCCGGGAAATCCTCGTGTTGCACCTTTTCTTTCGCTCGCTTTTCCTTTTTTCGCGCCTATTTTCCCGCTCTCGTCGTCCCGCGGCCATAACTTTCTATTCTCTTATCCGATTCCTTATTATAATATGTTTTCGGAATGGAATATCTACTTTTGCCGCGCATTACTTTTCGGTTGCGACCATACCAGCACTAATGCACCGGATCCCATCAGAACTCCAAAGTTTAGCGTGCTAGGGCGAGAGCAGTACTAGGATGGGTGACACCTGGGAAGTCGTCCTCGTCTTACATCATTTTTTCGCTCGCTTTTCCTATTTCGCGCCTATTTTCCCGCTCTCGTCTTACATCCTCGTCTTACACCTGGGAATATCTACTTTTGTCGCGCATTATTTTATGGGGTGCGACCATACAAGCACTAATGCATCAGATCCCATCAGAACTCCGAAGTTAAGCGTGCTTGGGCGAGAGCAGTGCTAGGATGGGTGGCCTCCTGGGAAGTCCTCGTGTTGCACCATTTTTTTTCGCTCGCTTTTCATATTTTCGCGCCTATTTTCCCGCTCTCGTCGTCCCGCGGCCTTTACTTTCTATTCTTTTATCCGATTCCTTATTATAATATATTTTCGGAATGGAATATGTACTTTTGCCGCACATGATTTTATAGGTGCGACCATACCAGCACTAATGCATCGGATCCCATCAGAACTCCGAAGTTAAGCGTGCTTGGGCGAAAGCAGTACTAGGATGGGTGACCACTTGGGATGTCAAGTCCTCGTGTTGCATCCCTTTTTTCGCTCGCTTTTCCTATTTTCGCACCTATTTTCCTGATTTCGTCATCCCGCGGCCATAACTTTCTATTCTTTTATTTGATTCCTTATTATAATATGTTTTCGGAATGGATTATCTACTTTTGCCGCGCCTTACTTTACGGGTGCGACCATACCAGCACTAATGCACCAGATCCGATCAGAACTCCGAAGTTAAACGTGCTTGGGCGAGTGCAGTTCTAGGATGGGTGACCTCCTGGGAAGTCGTTGTGTTGCACTCCTTTTCTCGCTTGCTTTTCCTATTTTCCCACACTCATCGTCCCGCGCCCATAACTTTCTATTCTCTTGTCCGATTCATTATTATAATATGTTTTCGAAATGGAATATCTAATTTTGCCGCGCATTACTTTACGGGTGCGACCATACCAGCACTATTGCACCGGATCCCATGAAAACTCCGAAGTTAAACGAGCTTGGGCAAGAGAAGAACTAGGATGGGTGACCTTCTGGAAAGTCAAGTCCTCGTGTTGCATCCCTTTTTTCGCTCGCTTTTCCTATTTTCGCGCCTATTTTCCCGATCTCGTCGTCCCGCGGCCATAACTTTCTATTCTCTTATCCGATTCCTTATTATAATATGTTTTCGGAATGGAATATTTACTTTTGCCGCGCATTACTTTACGGTGCGACCATACCAGCACTAATGCACCGGATCCCATTAGAACTCCGAAGTTAAGCGTGCTTGGGCGAGAGCAGTACTAGGATGGGTGGCCTCCTGGGAAGTTCTCGTTTTGTACCTTTTTTTTCGCTCGCTTTTCTTATTTTCGCGCCTATTTTCCCGCTCTCATCGTCTCGCGGCCATAACTTTCTATTCTTTTATCCGATTCCTTATTATAATATATTTTCGGAATGGAATATCTACTTTTGCTGCGCATTACTTTTCGGTTGCGACCATACCAGCACTAATACACTGGATCCCATCAGAACTCCGAAGTTTAGCGTGCTAGGGCGAGAGCAGTACTAGGATGGGTGACCACCTGGGAAGTCGTCCTCGTGTTGCATCCCTTTTTTCGCTCGCTTTTCCTATTTTCGCTCCTATTTTCCCGCTCTCGTCATCCCGCGGCCATAACTTTCTATTCTCTTATCTGATTCCTTATAATAATATGTTTTCGGAACGGAATATCTACTTTTGTCGCGCATTACTTTACGGGTGCGACCATACCAGCCCCAATGCATCGGATCCCATCAAAACTCCGAAGTTAAGCGTGCTTGGGCGAGAGCAGTACTAGGATGGGTGGCCTCCTGGGAAATCCTTGTGTTGCACCTTTTTTTTCGCTCGCTTTTCTTATTTTCGCGCCTATTTTCCCGCTCTCGTCGTCCCGCGGCCTTAACTCTCTATTCTTTTATCCGATTCCTTATTATAATATATTTTCGGAATGGAATATGTACTTTTGCCGCGCATTACTTTACAGGTGCGACCATATCAGCACTAATGCACCGGATCCGATCAGAATTCCGAAGTTAAGCGTGCTTGGGCGAGAGCAGTACTAGGATGGGTGACCACTTGGGATGTCAAGTCCTCATGTTGCATCCCTTTTTTCGCTTGCTTTTCCTATTTTCGCACCTATTTTTAGAAAGGAATATCTACTTTTGCCGCGCATATTCTAAGGTTGCGACCATACTAGCACTAATGCACCGAATCCCATTAGAATTCCGAAGTTAAGCGTGCTTGGGCGAGAGCAGTATTAGGATGGGTGACCTCTTGGGAAGTCGTCGTTTTGCATTTTTTTTCTCCCTCGCTTTTCCTATTTTCCCGCTCTCGTCGTCCCGCGGCCATAACTTTCTATTCTCTTATCCGATTCCTTATTATAATATGTTTTCGGAATGGAATATCTAATTCTGCCGCGCATTACTTTACGAGTGCGACAATACCAGCACTAATTCACCGGATCCCATCAAAATTCCGAAGTTAAACAAGCTTGGGCAAGAGAAGTACTAGGATGGGTGACATTTTGGGAAGTCAAGTCCTCGTGTTGCATCCCTTTTTTCGCTCGCTTTTCCTATTTTCGCGCCTATTTTCCAGCTCTCGTCGTCCCGCGGCCAAAACTTTCTATTCTCTTATCCAATTCCTTATTATAATATATTTTCGAAATGGAATATCTACTTTTGCCGCGCATTACTTTACGGGTGCGACCATACCAGCATTAATGCACCGGATCCCATCTGAACTTAAGCGTGCTTGGGCAAGAGAAGTACTAGGATGGGTGACCTTCTGGGAAGTCAAGTGCTCGTGTTGCATCCCTTTTTTCGCTCGCTTTTCCTATTTTCGCACCTATTTTCTTGCTCTCATCGTCCCGCAGCCATAACTTTCTATTCTTTTATCCGATTCCTTATTATAATATATTTTCGGAATGGAATATCTACTTTTGCCGCGCATTGCTTTACGGGTGCGACCATACCAGCACTAATGCACCGGATCCCATCAGAACTCCGAAGTTAAGCGTGTTTGGGCGAGAGAAGTACTAGGATGGGTGACCTCCGAAGAACTCGTATTGCACTCCTTTTCTCGCTCGCTTTTCCTATTTTCCCGCTCTCGTCGTCCCGCGGCCATAACTTTCTATTCTCTTATCCGATTCCTTATTATAATATGTTTTCGGAATGGAATATCTAATTTTGCCGTACATTACTTTACTGGTGCGACCATACTAGCACTAATGCACCAGATCCCATCAGAACTCCGAAGCTAAATGAGCTTCGACGAGAGCATTACTAGGATGGGTGACCTTCTGGGTAGTCCTCGTGTTTCACCCCTTTTTTCACTCGCTCGCTTTTCCTATTTTCCCGCTCTCGTCGTCCAGCGGCCATAACTTTCTATTCTCTTATCCGATTCCTTATAATAATATGTTTTCAGAATGGAATATCTACTTTTGTCGCGCATTACTTTACGGGTGCGACCATACCAGCACTAATGCATCGGATCCCATCAGAACTCCGAAGTTAAGCGTGCTTGGGCTAGATTAGTACTAGGATGGGTGGCCTCCTAGGAAGTCCTCGTGTTGCACCTTTTTTCGCTCGCTTTCCTTATTTTCGCGCCTATTTTCCCGCTCTCGTCGTCTCGCGGCCTTAACTTTCTATTCTTTTGTCCGATTCCTTATTATAATATATTTTCGGAATGGATTATCTACTTTTGTCGCGCATTACTTTACGGGTGCGACCATACCAGCACTAATGTACCGGATCCCATTAGAACTTCGAAGTTAAGCGTGCTTGGGCGAGAGCAGTAGTAGTTGGATGGGTGACCTCTTAGGAAGTCCTCGTGTTGCACCCCTTTTTTCGCTCGCTTTTCCTATTTTCCCGCTCTCGTCGTCCCGCAGCCATAACTTTCTATTCTTTTAACCGATTCCTTATAATAATATGTTTTCGGAATGGAATATCTACTTTTGCCGCGTATTACTTTACGGGTGCAACCATACCAGCTCTAATGCATCGGATCCCATCTGAACTCCGAAGTTAAGCGTGCTTGGGTGAGAGCAGTACTAGGATGGGCGGCCTCCTAGGAAGTCCTCGTGTTGCACCTTTTTTTTCGCTCGCTTTTCATATTTTCGCGCCTATTTTCCTGCTCTCGTCGTCCCGCGGCCGTAACTTTTTATTCTCTTATCCAGTTCCTTATTATAATATGTTTTCGGAATGAAATATCTACTTTTGCCGCGCATTTCTTTACGGGTGAGACCATACCTGCACTAATACACCGGATCCCATCAGAACTCCGAAGTCAAGCGTGCTCGGGCTAGAGCAGTACTAGGATGGGTGACCTCCTAGGAAGTCCTCGTGTTGCCCCCCTTTTTTCGCTCGCTTTTCCTATTTTCCTGCTCTCGTCGTCCCGCAGCCATAACTTTCTATTCTCTTATCCGATTCCTTATTATAATATATTTTCGGAATGGAATATCTACTTTTGCCGCACATTACTTTACGGGTGCGACCATACCAGCACTAATGCATCGGATCCCATTAGAACTTCGAAGTTAAGCGTGCTTGGGCGAGAGCAGTACTAGGATGTGTGACCTCCTCGGAAGTCGTCATGTTTCACCCCTTTTCTCGCTCGCTTTTCCTATTTTATGCGCCTATTTTCCCGCTCTCGTCGTCCCGCGGCCATAAATTTCTTTTCTCTTATCCGATTCCTTATTATAATATGTTTTCGGAATGGAATATCTACTTTTGCCGCGCATTACTTTAAAGGGTGCGACCATACCAGCATTAATGCACTGGATCCCATCAGAACTTCGAAGTTAAACGTGCTTGGGTGAGAGCAGTAGTAGGATGGGTGACCTCCTGGGAAGTCCTCGTGTTGTACCCTTTTTCTCGCTCGCTTTTCCTATTTTCGCACCTATTTTCCCACTCTCGTCGTCCCGCGGCCATAACTTTCTATTCTCTTATCTGATTCCTTATTATAATATATTTTCGAAATGGGATTTTGAAGATCTATAATCCAACTCGGGCAAAGCCGAGTTGAGATTTGCATTTCCCTTTAAATCTAGTTATTTCAACTATCTTTTAGCAATTTTATTTTTCACCTTTCAAAAATCCAAATCCTTTTTCTGTATTTATAACCTTTATCGAACGATAGTTTTATAGTTAATGTGTGAGTTCTTGTAGTTTTTAGTTTGTGGACTTGAAAGTTTTTGAAGTCAGTCATCAGTTGTTTGAGTCTTGTTTCCTTCGACAATAATATATGCAACTGATGATAAAATAGGTAGGGACATCTGACATACATTCACAGGAATGATGACTTATCTAATGGGAATCTCTCTAATGCATATAGTTATTCTTTGTGTTCACCTTTTCTGATGTTGTAAATCTTTTCCATTACTTAATTTGTAAATATTAATTTTGGGTCAAAGCATTACATAAACAAAACCAACATTTAAAATTTTGAGCAACAGCGCCAGCCAACAACTCCTTATTCGTAGGATAATGTCATTAAGTAGGGCGCGACATAAGGCTTGCTGCCCTGAAAAGACTGTGTTTTAGCGCCCCTAGCAACAAAACCCAAACCAACGCGTCACACTCACCCATCTTAGACAGAAGCACAAACGGCATGAACCTATTATTGTTGTCACCGCTTATGATGATCCGCTGTCCATGTCGAAATTGCTGGAATTGATATCTGCCTTGTCGGCGACTCCGCTTCCATGGTTATTGATGGTCATGACACTACTTCTCCCATCACATATTGATGAAATGCTTGTGCATTGTAGAGTTGTAGCTCGTGGCGCTTAAAATCCTTTGCTTGTTGGTGACCTGGCTTTTGGGACATATAAGTCTAGTACCCGTCAGGTACTATGCACAGCTCTTCATGGTCTTTCAAATGGTTCTTAATTTTATTAGAGAATTTGAGTGATGTTTTGATTCTAGAGTGAATAATGGTGGTCTTAATGTGAATCTCTATGGCCGTGTTTGATAAGTCAAATGGGTGGTTTTTATCATGGAGAAGATTTAGTTTATGGATATATATATATATATATATATATGTACATACATGTACATGTGAATTGTTCATATAAGGTGCTTGAAGCCATAAAACTACCAGCAATAATATTTGATATGTTTGAGCTTAGATCTGGTCTCATCCAAATGGTTCAATAGAACATGTTTGGAGGAAGAGTATATGAAGATCCAAACCAGCACTTGAACACAATTTTACATCTCTACAGTACGTTTAGACACAATGGAGTATTAAAAGATGTTGTGAAGTTAATACTATTTTCTTTTTCTCTAAACAACAAAGCACATGCCTGGTTGTTTTCTCTACCTCCAGGATGTATTAATAGTTGGGAGGACTTAGTCAAGAAATTCCTAGCTCGCTATTTCCTTCCAATGAAGATGGTTAAGTTGAGGAATATGATTTCCTTATTTCAGTACATAAAAGGGGAATCTCTGTATGAAAGTTGGGAGAGATTCAAGTAGCTGATTAGGAGATGTCCATATCATGGAATAGCTTTATGGAGCTAATTAAGATGCACATTGATTCCTCAACTTGAGGATCAATCATGGACAAGGAACCAGAAGATGCTAATGATTTTATTGAGCTGCTGGCAAATAATGATTTTGGGTGGAATGAGAATGACAAGGTTGCCACAAAGAAGCAATCAGGAGTTTATGAACTGGAGTCATTTAATGCATTATCTGCACATATAGCTTTTCTAAACAAGAAAATGCTGTACAAAATGGCGTCCAATAAACCAAGTTATCAGAATAAAAACGGTTTAGTGAATTCTGTGGATAAGCAGAAACCAACTCTTGTGGATTATGCACAAGGAGTTGCTGATGCAGTTGAAACCAACTAAAGAGGCTGAAGAAGTTGATTCATCATTTATGGACGATGAAATTGGTACTGCCACAATTGAAGAACAAGGCAACTTGTTAGCTTATTTTGCAATGGCATTTGACAAACCAGTTTCCACTCATGAAGTTGGGGAAGGATTTACTTTTCTTTCGGGCAGTGAGTTGCAGCTAAGTGATGAAAGTGGTTTTCAAAATCAGGAACCTGAAGCTGTTGAAAATTTAGGAATGAGAATCTATATTTACCAAGTATCAGAATCTTTTGGACTTGTCAAGTGCTCTGCAGGTGTTCCTGCTATTGAAACTAAAGAATTCACACTAAGATTGCATATTGTAGAACCTTCAGTTAAACATTTCATCAATTTTACAAAACAAGACTTAGTGATTTTCCTAGTGTACCTTTCTGGGTTCACTTAGCTAGGAGTGCTCAGGATGCTTGGGCCATTGTTCCTTACTCAAATCCAATACCTTTAAATCAAGTTCCATTGTCAATAAACTTTGAGGAATCAAATTAAGTTAATAGTGAGAACTGGGCACGAGAGTATGGAGTTTATGACTGTGAAACTGATAACTTGTTTGATGCAATAGATTCTTATGGTCTCTTGAGAGAGGAAAAATTACGGAGGCAGACAATGAATTTGAATGCTCTTTTACATGTGGGAACACATAAAGAAGAAGAAACATTTTTAGACTCTAGTGCAAATGCCAATAAGGGGAATGTCCAGAGAAATTTAACTACTAAAGACTAGCAAGACTAAAGATTTGGGATAGAAATTTCACTATTCCAATATAGGATAGGTCAACTACATTAGCTGTTCCCATTAGGTATCTGTCTAAATTCTTCTCACAGATAAGATACTTTATTGTTTTCTTATATATTCCCGTAATTCACTCTACACCAAGTAAAAAAGGAAGCCTACAGCTATAGCATCCGAAGAGGAAGCTGAAGCTCAAAAAGTAGATCCTATCACAGTAGTACCTTAGCAATAACAATCCTTCCAAGTTTATACAAGAAGACATCATTTCAAAAAGGGTGCTGTGAAGAAGAAGGGGATGTTATGAGTGTCTCAGCAACCTGTGGATCAGTATGCAAAAATTCCACAATCTTCTAGAAGAATTACAAGATCACAGACTGCCAAGGAAGCTAAAGATACAGATGAAAACATTAGGAAACTGTTGCTTGCAGAATTGAAATTGAACAAAGCCACTAACTTAAAATCAACTCCATCAACTTCTACTGAGCCTCAAGTAAAGAGAAGGAAGTTGAACATCAAGTCACCAATCAAGAAACTTTCTTTAGATGATGGGAATTCTTTACATGATTTTTAAGCCTTTTCTGTTATAATGATTTCCTCTTATCTTTATTTGTTTAGAACTTTTTTTTAGTCCGTTGATAATAGTAAAGTGAATGAATTGTGTCATCTTGTTTCATTTGTTTATTTTGTAAGCGTAAAGTGAATGTTTCGTGTCATTTTTGTTTTATCTAATTAAAAGTAATATGGTAGATTGTTTTTAATTGATTGTTGCAAGTATTATTAGTCACACGATGATCTTTCAAAGGTCTTAAGTTGGGGGTTTCTAGTACCCAGACTTAGGAAAATTTTTCAAAATCAGATTTCCAAGTCATACATTTAATACCGTGACATATTCTTTGGAAGGGACAGGGAGATTTTATTGATGCAGGTTATGATAGAGTTTTGGACTTTGCATTGGATTTGTCAAACTTGGAGATTTCCTGAAAATCTCGCTTAAGACTTGATGAGGAATTTTCCGCATTGGTATATAACACATCACTAAGGAACCATTATTCCTATCAACGTCTGTTGTAGTTTTAAAGATATCGTCTTCACAGGGATTATTTATTGGAAAGAAAGAATGAGATCAAGATTTAATTCAAATTGTCAAAGAATTCATTAGCAAAAGAATTGAAAAGTTCATAGAATCTGATTTAAGTTTTTAGACACTTCTGACATCTATCAATCAAGCAAAAATTTATACTCAGTAATTCAGAGATTTCAAATGAAACAAATTGAATTGCTAACTTCTGTTGTGATTAATCCTCTAATCTGTCAATTCAACTCTAAAATTCAGATTCACAATCTAGATCATCATTTATAATCTGCTAAAAGATCTCTCGATTCAATCTAACAGATCTGAGTCACACAATTGCATATATCTCTATACTACAACTCATGTAACTAATAAGCACAATCTGTAGAAAATCAGATCTATTGTCTATCTCTAGTACAATGATACTCTTGTTCTTAGATTTGAAACTCAATTGACATCTCTGATCTAAATTGAGCAACAGAATAACAACATTACTTAACTCTCGTTCTTGTAATTCAATAAACACATGAAAACTCAGCAAATCTGACTACAACTTGAACCAGAATTTCACAATTAGAATCATAATCAACAACAGAGCACAGCAACACAAGAGCTATTAGTTATCATATCCATTTTAATATATTACTTCTACACAATTCATCATTGATATAATTTAAGATGTAAGTCTTACCTAAAAAGATAGAAGTTGGACGCTGTCACAGTCTTCACTTCATCTCTTCAAGCTTAATCTTAATGATCACAAAGAAAACAGAGTATAAAACTTCTTCCAGAAATTTCAATGAAATTAACTTTTAATGACGAACAAGAAATTCTAGAATTGTAACTCTAATTAATGAAAATGTCAAAAGGTCCTAATTGCTTCAACTGAGCTGCTATTTATAGAGTTTTACTCAGTAATTTTGAAATAAAACTCCTAAAGAAACACAAATTGGTGAATTAACAATTTTCTTCTTTATATCGCATGTTTCTTTACCTGAACATAAACGATATTCAATAGGATCGTCAGAAGTAATCGCCTGTTGGCAATTGACATATGCAAAATATTTTGTTTCTCGCCTCTTTGCTTCGCCAATTAGCTAGGCGCTTTTATTTCTTCTCGCCTGACTAATATTGCTCAATTATAAACCTTAGGTGAGAAACTTCATTTATCGCCTTTAGTTAAACATCTTTCATAGGCGAGTTGCGTCTTTCAGCCTTACGTACGTCGCCTAAGGTTACATCTTTAATAGGGGAGTTCCACCTTTCGTTGGCGACACTTATAGACGAGATCCTTCATATCGCCTTCTTCAGTTTTACTTAAAGGCGATACTCACTCAACTCGCCCTTCCTGTCGCCTTCCTTTCTAGATGTTCAGGCGAGATTGAGAAGTAACAGGATGTTTTCTTATAACATTTCACCAAATCCTAAACTTTGGATGAATATCTATTTGGTCCTTCTTTTTCCTCATTTTTTACTCATTTCAGCATCATTTCCAAATCTTTTCATCCAAATCCCTGTCTCAATAAAATAGTCTAGAATTAATTGAAAATTCATTCAATAATTCGACTTTCAACCCAATTTCTATATAATCAGACTCATAAAATGTATCAAAATAAAGGTAAATTCTAAACTTATCAATAAGTTTATAATTAAAGGTTAAAATACGATGAGTAATCACTTATAAATGATGGACTAAGTTTAATAAAATGAAATGATCGCTTAGAGAATATTTTGATTATATGGCTTATTTGAATTAAGGAAATTTTAGTAAAGTTCCAATAAATATGCATGCAAGTATGTTTCCATGTATAATAAGGGAAATCTATTCGTGTGCTTGCATGTGGTTATTAAAATATGAATTTGTAAACTAGCCGTCAATATTTTAACCCTTCTTTATTATTATTTTCTTTTTGTTGTTTGAATGGATTTTGCATAAGGTCATCAATTAATTAAAGATACTGATATTGGATTCCATCCTAGATTTTCATTCATGCATAGATATTTATTATATTTTGTAATCGATATTATTTCGATTATGATCTAGTCAACTTCCTTTCTTTGTATTATGTTAGGTAGGAGTTGAACTCCAAACTTAAGTTTATGTTTATTACGTAAGTTTGAGATTTATTAAATGAATTATAAAACATATTGCAAGTCCTCTAATATGATATGATGTCTCTTTTATTTGGATTGTGAAGCTTATTTGTGAAAAAAGAAAAAAAAAAAAAAAAAGAAAAAAAAAAAGAAAAAAAGCCCAACTGAAAATACATATAAAAAAATGTAAAATACATAGTCTAATGTCCAAAAGCACAAGGACGCCTTTATTCCACAAACAATCACCAAACTGTAGTAATCAAACAACACATAAACTTAGATAACATGATACGATATGATAATGATATCAACATCCACATGAAAACAGCTAGCGATCCATGCCTGCTCCAACAAATGGTGGTTTAAGTCCCTCACTTCTCCACTTGTCAACATTGCCTTTCCAACCTTCAAAACCATTCATTTCTCATCATTACCAAATGAAAATATGTCAGCTTTTAAGTTAATCAAAGGCTGAGGAGAAGAATTGAACCTAGAGAAGGATCTGCTCCACGATTCTTAAGCTCTCTATACTCCTGGGTAAGAGCACAGACACAGCAGAAGCAGTGGAGAACCGAATCAGAGCCTGGAGATTCTGGTAACGAGAAATGCTTACGCAGTTTTGCTCTGTACTCAGCTCCATAAAGCCACCCGCAACAAATACGGCCCATTGCGTAGTACACCAATCCTTGAATATTGCACGCTGCAACCCAATTTCATATTAATTTACATGCACATATCAACATTTGAGAGTAAAAGGGATATTAGTTACACAGGTTCCCTCTGTCGATTATCTCAGCAACCTGTCCAAAAGTGATGCATGGGCACAAACAGGTCAAGAGGCCTGCAGGAAGAAGGTCCCGAATAATAAAAGTTATTAGGCTGTATTCGAGACTGATTTAAAAAAAAAAAAAAAGTCTCCAAATATTAATTTATAAATATCAGATTAAGCTCGGACTTTTGTAACTAATTTATAAATTTGTAATTATTTAAAAAAATATATTAAAATTGTTTAGGTGGATTCAACTAACTGTTTTTTTAGAAATTTATTTGAATCTGAACTGAGCACGAGTCTTATAAATATAGTAATAGACTTGAACATGATAAAGTACTAGTCTTACAGTGAAAGGGATCATCGCAACAATCATATAAGCCAGTGGACCATTGCCCTTCTGCTACAGTATTAGCTTCTGGATACATTGATGATGATAATCAATGTGTCTTTTAGATATGTTGTGGTGTTGCTTTGCTATGCTCTATATATAACTCTCTCGCGGAAGATTACGGACAATTTCTTGTAGCTTGCTTTGAAACTTTCACTTCGTTTTATTAATACTGGGTATGGTTGACCAACGAATATTACATATAATTTAAATTATCTTCTTTTCAGAGATATATATATATGATTAAGAGAGGAACTGTAATTTATTTTATTTTTAATTAAGATTGTTGACTAGACTTTCTGATTGATTATTTAATTTGATTTTCTTTTTTGTTTTGGTTGAATATCTGGATCAGCTTTATCTAAAAGCTATCCACATTATATAATAATTTGTCTGAAGAAGGCCATAACCGAGAGGAAGAAACGTTGGAAACTACATGCATTTCGATTGACTTCCGTAAAATACTACATAATTTCTGAAATATATAATAATCTCAATATCTTTAATTTTTTGGTTTTGTTAGGCATTTTGCTTCAAACATATAAATTGATAGCATAGGAAAGATGATTGTACCTCAATTTATACATAAGTAACATCGGAAAGGTTAAAAAGGATAAAAATTAAATGAAACAATGGAGACTATTATATATATATATATATATATATATATATATATATATATATATATATATATTTATCACTCATCTGGGCTACTATTAGTTGCCAAACTAGGAATGAAATATTTTATAAATTTAGGGCACTATAAGATTTATTTATGATTAGGGGTGTGAATTCGGGACGTCCTATGCCGTACCGTAATTTCGGGATATTCGGTATTCGGTACAAGAATTTTGAGTACCGAATACCGTGCCGAAAATTGAAAGTTCGGTTCGGGACGTACTGTAATATTTCGGTTCGATATGGGACAGTACCGTAATGCCGAATTAGTAGAAAAAAATTAAAAATTTACAAATAATTTTATTTTCCCAACTTATTATTTGATCTTGTTGATTAGTTTTGTATTTGAATTAATAATCAATTTTTATTTATTGTTAATTGTATTGATATGTAGATTATTATTTGGGGTTGATATGTATAAATGATTTAAAATATTTAATTATATTATATATAATAGGTTAAATTCGGTATTTCGGGACGGTACCAAAATACTGAATACCGTCCCGTACCGTACCGAATACCGAAATTCCAAATTTCATCATACTGAATACTGACCCGTATTACAATCGGTTCGGTATTTCGAAATGTCCCGTACCGTGCACACCCCTATTTATGATTCAATTTATTTAATATTTTATTAATATATTTTATTTTTATTTATTTTTGTCGTATACTACAATTTCATTTTGATTTTAATACTATTCTAAATTAAGTAATTAATTAATTTTGAATTTTTACTATTAATGGTAGTAAGTTGAGATTAACACATTAAATTGGTTGATATCAAAATTGAAAAATTAATTATAAAATTTATTTTTAACCATTTCAAAGTTTAAATTAATTTAATATAGCAGACTAAATTTTTAAAAATAAAATTTTCTAAATTTCAATTAAAAAAAATTTGAGTTTTTATGAGTTTTTCCCTTTTCATAAATCAATAAAGTTTGTCACAAATTGTGAATAAACTTCCTCATAAAGCATTAAGGACCTCCTTGTCCGATCCTGTGATAGACCTTATTAATTGGTGAATAACCTTCATAAATCATTAAGGACCTCCATATAAGATATTGTAATATTAATTGGTGAAGGTAAAAATGTATTGAATGCTCATTTGATGAAACTTAAATTTTAAAACGAATTATCTTTTAAATGTAAGGTTTGACCCTAAAGTTGTGTTATTTCATATTTTGAAAATTTCCTCTTTTATAAAGAAATTCATATTTTGTAATGTTAAATTCAATTGATTCTATTTTTTTTTTCAATTCAAAAAATAAAATTTTTTTATCCATATACAACGTTAATGAAATAAATCACTTTAATTTTTTGACGGAGATTTATCAAAATATATAAAATAAAAAAAACACACTTATTTAAACAATATTTAAAAAAATACTATCCATCACTTTTAATAGAATTTTAATAAAAAGATATTTACACCATCTTGAAGATAATTCAAAAACCCCGTGGAAGTTTTCAAAAATAACCCAAAATCCACTATTTCAAAAACAATAAAAATTCAATTTAAATTATGGGTTAGGTTGGTTCAAATCTCATGTAATATGCAATTTAGTTAGATTTTTTAATCAGGTCATGTCTAAGCTTGGCAAAATGCAGGACATGGGTAAATTCTTACCCATTTCCTTCTTGCATCCTTAAAATTTTTAAGGACAAAAATCCTATTCATGTCCTGAAATAAATTTTATGAACTGGATAAAATCCTGTCCTAAAAAATTGAGGATATAGATTTTATTCTGGACCATATCCTTATTTTACTATCTTTTTCGGATTTTTTTAAAGATTTTTTTTTTTTTAGGTTTTTCATATTATTCATAATTTTACCCTAATATTATCCTTAATTATGTTCTAAGTTCATCCTTATTAACAAATCAATAAATAATATTATATTATAATTAAAATTTTAAATAATGATAAATTTATTTAATTATTTATAAATTTATTTTCACGTATATTGATAAATGTAACATTATTATTTTTAATTAATCAAGAAATGGAAAAATGTGAAATTTTAAGAGGTACCATACAAGTGAATGAAATAAATTATATATATTTATTCTAATTTTTAATTATATACTAAATTATAATTTTTTTTCTATATATTTAAAATTGGTCAATAGAAATGTATAGTTTCAAAACTTTTTAAATTTTTTATTCATTTATTTTTAAGTTTTTTTTTTTTTATGTATTTCGATTTTTTTTTTCAAATTCTTGTAAGAGAAAAAAATCTCAATAAATAAATAATGCATTTTTAATAAAATAATGAATATTTAATTAAAAATAATAAATTTAAAATGTAAAAATATTTTAAAATAAATGTACAATTAAAATTTATTATCAATAATAAACAAAAATTTAAAACGAACATGTAATTATCTATAAAGGAAAATAATACTTTTATTATAAAAATTTTATTTTAATTAATTTTAATAATAATATTATCAAAAAAAAAAGTCAAAATATCTAACTTTATATCAAAAAGAAATATAATTAAAAACAATATAATCAATAATATTTATAAAAGAAAAATATTTTTCAAAAAGCACAATAAACAATTTACATATTTTTTTTATATTTTTCGTAAATAATTCATAATATTTAATAAAATATAAATTATCACAATAAAATTGATTTGAATAAATATAAAATTTTATTTTGAAAAGAGGATGATTTAGAATTTTAATTTGAAAAAGGATAAATAAGTAATTTCAATAATAGATGACATTGATAATTGATATAAAAAATTACAAATTAGAAAAATATTAAATGATGAAAGAGAAGTTAATCTAGCATGATGAGAAACACATTTTCCAATATATGCTTTATTACTCATTTAATAAATGAGAAAAGATAATAAATTATTTTAAGGATTTTTTAAAAACCTGAACAGGGACCGGATTTTATTCTAAAAGAAGCGGATTTAAATGGGATGGGACATTATTTGGACCGGATCACTAATTAACTGGATTTTATTAGATCCACATGTGCATGAACATGGACGGATTTAATAAATCCGGTCCATCTTGTCACCCTTAGTCATGTGGATTCATAATTTACTTTTTTTTTTTTTTTTAAAAAAGATCAGATTTAGTGTTAAGTGTAAAGAATTTAAAAGGTTAAAACAAATCAAATCAAATCCAATCAGATTTGATAAACTATAATTTAATAATACAAATATGGGTATATATAATTTTAACACATTATAATCTACTAATTTATATATTCCATTAAGTTTTTAATTAACAAATTGAATATTTTAAAATTTTGATTATAAAAAATTGATTTTATAAAGGATAATAAAAAAAATAAAAATAAAAACCACCAAAAGTTTCACAATTTCAAAATAGAAAAAAAAAATCATATTTGTGATTTTTTCTATTTTAACACTATCTTTTAGGAACTTAAAATTTTTCAAAGCAATTTTTGACTTTGATAGATCTATAAGATACGAGTCTAGTGGTGATGGTCTATCAGGGATTGTTGGCTGCCGAAAGGAGAATCGATAAAATTTGAAATTGCTAACATTTAATTTTTCTATCATTTCTCCTTCATTCGGTCACCAATTGCCGACAAATCACCATCATTTTTCTCGTCTCTTAGTGCTCTACCAACATCCAATAGTCTCATTGAAAATTTTTAACATGACAATAGTAAAATAGAAAAAATATTTTAATATGCAATGGTAAAATAGAAAAAATTAGTAATATGGTGTTTTTTTTTATGGGAAAATTATGAAATTTGCATAGATTTTTTGAAATTATCCATTTTATAATAAATTCATTAAAAAAAAAAATAGGGACAATCCTAAAAACCCCTTGAATATTTGGAATGTTTCCCATTTTACCACCTCAATTCCATTTTTTCTCATTTTACCATCTTTGGGACAAAATGTGTTAAAATTTAGAAAAAATGAAGTTTCGACTTGGTGGAGCTCTAGAGATGAGTCTAATAGTAGTGGTTTGAATAAAATTGATGGGCGGACCTGGGAGAAATGATAGAAAAATCAGTTTTTCACAATTCAGAATTTTATCGATTCTTCTTCACTCATCCACCAATCGCCGAAAGACCACCATTATTCACCTATAAAATGATCGTTTGTAGTTTCATTGAATATTATTCATGGATATTCATTTTAGATAGTTTTAATCCTTCTGGGATTTCTATAAAAAATTCTCTCAGTGACCAATTGAATAAAAAAAACGAAATGTAATCGTATCCATTATTGGCGAATAACATTTCATTAAAAACAATCTCACGACTTTGTGAGAATCCCTGAGTAACTAACAATACTTTATAGCCTACAAATTTATTTTTCTCATTTCGTTTTCTAATGAAATTCCATTTAGAACAAACTAATTGGGCACCCTTTGGTGTTTTAACTATTCACACTAATGTTTCATTTATTTAATGAATTCAATTCCACCTGGACCATATCTTTCCATTTTGTAAAATCATCTTGTCTCCTCTATTCCTGGTAGATTGTGGCTCATAATCATTATCCATGATTCAATTAGCCATTGCATATGAAAATATGTTCATAACAATATTTTCACGATTCAACTTTTTTCCCAAATAATTTATACAAATCTCCTCATTTTTTTTTTCAATTCAAGCACCTCTTCAAAGGTCTTTTCCTCATTGAGATTTTAAACATTCACAATTTGTAAATTTTGAGAAGAACTAATATTTTCTGAAGGCATTCATTCCACATCATTTTTATTTCTCATTTTCATTTCATGGTACAATATCCTTAGCCGAATATGCCTACCATGTATCTTACGAATTTCAAATGCCTCACTAACATCTATTTCAATTGATCAATTGGCACAATCAATCGAGTTGAAATGTTACGAGTTAGCACATTGAATTCTGTAAATTAAATAATTAATCAATAAATATAATAATTTTTTTCTAAAGAGGCTAGAAGTGATTTATCTCATGAAGAAGTTAAAAGGACATTTTTTCAAATGTATATGGACAAGACTCCAAGTCCAGATGGTCTAAATCCAACTTTCTTTAAAAATTTCTAGTATATAATCGAGAAAGATGTGGTGGTGGGGTGTAATAATTGGCTTTGGAGCAATACACTTCCTAATTCTTTATTTGATACTAATATTATTTTGATTCATAAAATTGATAAGCCACTGAATGTTAGAGATTTTAGACTTATTTCTCTTTGTAATGTGCTCTATAAAATACTATTTAAAACTTTATCTAATAGGATAAAGATTTCCTGCCTAAATTAATTTTGGATAACCAATCTACTTTTGTACAGGGAAGTCTTATTATGGATTATATTCTTATTTCTTTTAAGACAGTATACATGCTTTGAGAAAGAGAGTGAGAGGTAAAGAGGGCGGGTGCATTTTGAAAATAGATATTAGTAAAGCATCTGATAGAGTCAACTAGAATTTTTTTGAGGGTATGTTAGAAGGGTTGAGTTTTAATGAGAGATGGGTGAGATAAATGTGTATGTTTTTTAAGGCATTAACTATAAAATTTTAGTCAATGGTGTGGAAGTGGGTCCTGTGGTGGCGAGGAGAGGTTTAAGGTAATTTGATCCTTGTCACCTTATTTATTGTGTGTTGAAGGTTTTTCTGTAATGTTAAAAGAAACTGAGGGTAGAGGTTTAATTCATGGGGGGATTGCAGGAAGAGGGTGCCTTAGAATATCTCATCATTTTTTACAAATGATTCGATGTTCTTTTTTTTTTTAGATGAATGAAAGAGAAGTTACTCAAGTAAAAAGTATTCTTGTTAAATATGAGCAGGTATTAGGATAAGATATAATTTTCAAAAATCATCTTGGAGTTTAGCCCAATACACAAGAGAGAAATAAGATAAGGATCCTCAAGTTTTAAGCAGAGCAAGTATTTGGGATTACCATATTTTGTGAGTAGAAATAAGATGCAAATTCTAAATTTTTAGAAAGATTTGATTTGGAAACAAATTAATAGTTAGTCTAGTAGATTTCTGTTAGGCCACCTACCATACGACTGTATGAGAGGAAGGACAAGAAGGGAATTAGGTAAAGTATCTATTGTACTGACAATGTGTATGAGCAGCAGCTAAATGAGATGTACTTGCAGAGTACGTGAACAATAGCAAAGTGGGACTAACTCATTATTGTTAGCAGTAGAATGTTAGTAATAGGGAATAATTATAGAGTATAAATAGAAAGTGTATTAGGAAGAAAAAGGCATCAATCATTTTGTCTAGACATGATGAGTCATAATCGGACTGATGGAGGAACTTAAACCTCTAATAGGCTGTAACTTGTTTTTCTCTTGCTATACAAGTTACTTCCAACTCAACAAAACTTTCATTAGAACTACTATCTAGTCTAAAATCCTATCATTGGTATCAAAGCGTGAGATTCAATAGGAGGAAAGAGAGAAAATAATTCTTCTGAGAGTTGGGAGAAGAGCCAAGACAGTATGAAGCAAGGGTTCTAGAAGGATGTGGCGCATTTGCGCGAGGAGAGGCGACTGGAATTGGAGGCACAGAATCAGGCATGGGAGAAATCACAAGAGGAGATCCGTGAGTTGAGGGGCATTGTCAAGTCGTTAGTCATGGCTAAAACTGGTAAGGAAATCGGGGACCAAATAGGTTCTAATCGTGTTCAACCTGAATATTTGTTAAACAAGGAACGAGAGCACTCAGGAGATGAGAATTATTACTCTGAAATTAATAGTTTTAGAAGAAAATCAGATAGATCGGCCAAACTAGAAGAGTTAGAGATTGTTGACTCTGTGAGAAATTGAGTAAGAAGGTTTCTAAATAAAAGGGATCTGAGCGATTCGGAAGAAGAATCCGATAGAGATGATGATGACCGACGCCGATCTGGTGGGAGAAGAAGCGGAAGAGGCTGACTCTTCGTTGACGAGCGTCGAACTGGTGAAAGGAGGTGTAGGGGTGGTCGTATCTTTGCCGATGACCACCGATTTAATGATAGACAACCGCAAGACAGGAGATTAGGTGAGGAACAAAATAGGGATGCTGACTGGGAGTATGAGCGGTACCGGAATGTAGACAGACAATAGTAGTATAATAAAAATAGAAGATAAGGTGGTCAAAATGATGAATATCAGAGGAACTTTAGAGCAAAAAGAATTGAGTTACCATCCTTAAATGGAGATGACCCTGACAGTTGGATCTACCGTGCGAAGATGTTTTTCGAAACAATTAGATTTGAGGAGCATGATCTAATGAATCCTATTGCTCTAAGCATGGAGGGTGATGCTCTGGCTTGGTTCAGATGGACTAAAAGCAGAAAAAGGTTTAGGGATTTGGAAGATTTTAAGGAGAGGTTAGTTAAAAAATTCAGACTATTCAAAGAAGGGACACAGAGTGAGAGATTAATGGCTCTGAGGCAACTAGGATCTGTGGGGGAATATATTAAGAAATTTATTGAATTAGCAGCTCCTCTACCTGAGATACCAAATGAATTACTGGAGGGAGTTTTAAGGCTGAATTAGATGGTGAAGTAAGAAGCGAGTCGTCATTGTTAAATTTTAGTGACCTTGAGCAAATGATGATCGAGGCTCAGCAGATTTAGATAAAAAAAACAAAGAAGTTTGGAAGTCCAGAAATAACAGATTTGGAGAGAGAATTAAAGGTAAATAGTGGACTGGAAACACAAAGCAAAAGGTGATAACTGGTTGTGCTGGGGAAAGCAGTGGAGACAAGGAAACCTCAGGAATAAATTTAAGAGACTTACTCTTAATGAACTTCAGGAGAAAAGAAGTAAGGGGTTGTGTTTTCGGTATGATGAAAGATTCTCATCAGGACACAAATGCAAGTCAGTAAAGATGAAAATCATAGTAGTTATGGAAGAAGAGGAAAAAGTGGATATAACGCAACAAGGGGAGAAGGAAGATACTCAACCAATAGTAGAGATGGACAATGTAGAGCTGCAGGTGGAGGCAGTAGCAAGATTAACATGCCCTAAAACAATAAAGATGGAAGGGGAGATTGAGGGAAGGAATGTAACGTCCTGGCCTGGGGCCCAGCCCGCTACTGTGCACACCCGGATAAACCCGAATCATACACCAGTCAATACCGATACAATCGTTACACAATCGGATATCGTGGATCCCACCCACTTTCTTTCGCCTCCACCAGCACTCGAACTCAAAACCTCAAGGATATATGGATTGTGAAAGCATGCTGATTACCAATCGACACAGGTGATTTTCTTCCAATGTAACTGGGAAGTTTGATTTTAATTTTTGGGGGTGGATTGGCTAAGGACTTTAGGAGATGTTGTAGTGAATTAGAACCAAATGATGATGAAGATTAGTAAGGAAGGAAGAGAGATTACTATCAGAGGGGATCCTCAGCTTACTAATTTAGCGGTTAGTGCACAAGCATTATGGAAAATGACTCAAATGGAAGATAACTTGTTATGGATACAATTATCAATATGCGATCCTAAAATAGAGTAATAAACAATAATAGCCATAGAGGAAATTTAAGTTGTTCTTTATTAGTTTCAAAGAGTCCTCCAGATGCCAGATTCTTTACCATCTAACAGAGGGTTAAAGCATGGCATATAGAAAAATGAAATTGAAAGGCTGTTCAGGAGATGCTTGAGGCAGGTGTGATTCAACCAAGCATATCACCATATGCAAGTCTAGTTCTGTTAGTTAAAAAAAGAGATAGTGGGTGGATATTATGTGTAGATTATAGGGCTTTAAACAAGGCCACAGTAAGTAATAAATTCCCAATTCTCATCATTGAGGAGTTACTGGATGAATTACATGATCTGTTATCTTATCAAAGATAGATCTGAAATCTGGATATCATCAGATACGTATGAGAGAGGCAGACGTTGAGAAGACAACATTCAAAACTCATGAGGGTCATTATGAATTTTTGGTTATGCCTTTTAGCTTAACTAATGCTCCAGCCACATTTCAATCATTGATGAATCAAATTTTCAAACCATATTTGAGGAGATTTGTCTTGGTGTTCGTTGATCACATACTGATTTACAACAAAGATCTACAACAACATTTACAACATTTGCAGATTGTGCTGCAAATATTAAATTACCATAAACTATTTGTGAATCTGAAGAAATATTCGTTTGGCCAGCAAAGTTTGGAGTATTCAAGTCACATTGTTTCCAAGGGAGGGATTGCAACAGATCTATCCAAGATTCAGGCTATGCTCAGGTGGCCTTCACCAACTAATCTGAGGGAATTAAGGAGATTCTCGGGTTTGACAGGATATTATAAAAGATTTGTGAAGGGTTATAGTATGGTGGCAGGCCCTCTAGTACTCTTATTGAAGAAAAAACAACTTCAAATGGACTAATGATGCTGAAGATGCATTCAAAAAATTAAAGCAAACGATGACAACAGTCCCAGTTTTGGCTCTACCCGATTTTACACAACCGTTCTACATTGAAACAGATGCTTCATCTTATGGCGTAGGAGCAGTTTTGATGCAAGAAGGCATACCAATAGCTTATTTCAGCCAAACAGTTAAGGAAGATGGAAAGAATACATCAGCCTATGCATAGCTATAGTCTTGGCAATTAAGATATGGAGGAGTTATATCCTTGGGCATAAATTTTTTTTATCAAAACTGATCAAAAACCACTCAAGTACTTGTTGGAACAACGAGAAATTCATCCTGATTATTAAAAGTGGGTTATGAAGTTTATGAATGATTTTGAGATTGAGTATAGGTCACGCAAGGAAAATAAAACAGATGATGCTTTATCTCGGGTAAATTTGGAAGGGGAGTTACACTCGATAATCTCCACACAAAGTGATGGAAACTCCTACATTATTGGAGGAAATTGAGAAGGATAGTGATTTAACAACCTCAGTAGAGGTTGTGCTCAAAGATTTGGGTTTTAAACCTCCACACTCTGTTGAACATGGAAGATTAGTCTACAAAAATAGGTTAGTAATTCCTAGAACCGCAGAATTTATTCCTCTATTTACTAAGAAATGTCATGAAGGTTGTTTGGGAGGACATGGAAGGCCTTTGAAAACATATGAAAGAATTGCTGCACAAGTATTCTGGAAAGGAATGGAGAAGGACATTTACAGATTTTTGGCTTCTTGTTTAGTCTGTCAAAGGAATAAATATTTGGCATTATCTCCAGCAGGTTTGTTACAACCTCTACCAATTCCTTGTCAGATGTGGGATGAAGTGAGTATGGATTTCATTGATGGCTTGCCGAAATCATAAGGGTATACAACTATACTAGTAGTTGTTGATAGACTGAGCAAGTATGGACACTTTTTACCTCTTAAACATCTATATACTGCACATACTGTAGCAGCAGTATTCATCAAAGATATTGTCTAGCTTCATGGCTTCCCAACATCTATAATCTCAAACATGCATAAGGTGTTCCTCAGTTTGTTCTGGAAGGAGTTATTTAAATCTCATGGAGCATCTTTGAAGTACAACTCAACTTATCATCCTCAAACGGATGGGTTGACAAAGGTAGTCAATAAAGTTGTTGAAACTTACTTGCGTTGTTTTGCAGGAGAGTGCCCAAAACAATGGGTACAATGGTTAATGTGGGATAAATATTGTTATAATACCAGCTATCATGGGGATATAAAAACTATTTCATTCAATGTATTGTATGGTAGAAATTCACCACCCATCTTTAGATTCGAGCAGCGGATGGTTTCAATAAATTCAGCGGAATAATTGCTTAAAGAGACAGATGTATATCTGGAGAGAATTAAGAAACATCTCAATATAGCTCAGGTATTGATGAAGCACCGAGCTGAAAAAAAGAGAAGGGGGTGGAATATGCTGTTGAGAATTTTGTGTGACTGAAATTGATTCCTTATAGACAATTATCAGTAGCCAAGAAGAGGAATGAGAAATTGGATCCAAGGTTTTATGGACCATTCCAAGTAGTGAAGAAGATAGGTAATGTTGTTTATCAATTACAGCTACCTGCACGATCCAAGATTCACCCAATTTTCCATGTCTCTGACCTCAAGGCAGTTACAGGAGATCATATTGGGGAAATGGTAATACCAGATCGGTGAGAGTCTCAACTGAATGAAAATATTACACCCAAAAGAGTGATAGCGGTAAGGGGAAATCAGAACTTAGTAGGAATGAAAGTGCTCATTAATTGGAAAGGATTAACTGAAGAAGAAGCCACTTAAGAGGACTATGAGGATCTGAATCTATAGTTTCCAGAGTTTCACCTTGGGGACAAGGTTTAAGAAAAAGGGGGGAGTATTGTTAGGCCACCTATCATACAAGTGTATAAGAGGAAGGGCAAGAAGGAAATTAGGGAAAGTATCTGTTGTACTGACAATGTGTATGAGCAGCAGCTGGATGGGACCAACTTGCAGAGTACGTGAGCAGTAGCAAAGTTGGACTAACTCGTTATTGTTAGCAGCAAAATGTTAGTAATAGGGGAACAATTATAGAGTATAAATAGAAATTGTATAAGGAAGAAAAAGTCATTAGTCACTTTGTCTAGACATGATGAGCCATAGGCGGAGTGATGGAGGAACTTAAATCTCTAGTAGGTTGTAACTTATTTTTCTCTTGCTATACAAGTTACTTCCAATTTAAAAAAACTTTCATAAAAAATGCTATCTAGTCTAAAATCCTATCAATTTCTTTCTAGGGCGGGGAGAGAAGTTCTAATCAAATCGGTGTTGCAAGCTTTGTCCACCTATGCTATAAGTGTGTTCTGGTAGTGATGCGAAATTTTTGACACTCTCAAGTCTATATCTGAAATAGTATTTAAAATATCGTCCCATAAATGTTGTTTTTTAGAAGAATCGATAAAATCAAGACTTAGTATGTGATTGCTTGCAGAAAACTCATGATAAGCAGAAATATTTGATCAGATCTAAACTGAGATGTAGTGTAATTATATGCAGAAACTAGATATCTTGCAAAGATTGATTTATACTGAAGAACAAGTTATTCTGTTGCTCTCAATTGTCTATAATCATATTCATCAAGATGAATCAACTACCAGAATTCAAGTCTTCCCTAGATTAATAGATCTGGTTAATTGAAGATCTCTTGATTCAATCAATTAACTCTAACTAATAGACTACCTATATCTCTATAGTGTAGATCTACTAGTTCATGAAGGACAATCTGAGAAAATTGAATTTAACATTGTCTATCTCTAGATCAACACTTTGACTCTCTGTTCTAAGTAATTGACATCTAAATCACCATCTCTGGTCTAAAAAAAATCAGTAAATAAAGTTGCTTAACTCTCGTCCTCACAACACCAATTAAATTCATGAAACGTAGATGATCTTTAATACATTGAACACTCAGGATTCATAAATCTGAATCAAGTAATAACAATTGATTGCTACAGAACAACCTTGAGAAGTTAGCTACTCATAGTTAGATCAAATTCAACAATCATACTCATAAACTCCATAGTTACAATATTTAGGAAGAAAATACCAGAGAAGATGGAAGAATAGTTTTTCATAAATGTCTTCTTTGTCAATCTTCTACTAAACTCTCTGAGATTCAAAAACTCTACAAAGATCTATAATTCTAACAATTTATTTCTCGATGAAATAGAGCATTTGATCAAAGTATTCAAAAGATTTCAAAGATTGGTTAAAGGACCCTAATTGCATCGACTCGGCGACTATTTAAAGAAGTTTAAACCCAATGATAATTTTGTAATTATATAGACAAAGAAACACAACTTCGCGGTGCATAAATTCAGAGCACTATCACTAATGTCTTCACACACTCTCGGTGTTGCTACCGTTCATCATTCATTATATCGCCAAAAGATATCGCATATAAGAGTAGCATAACTGGCAAGGCTATCTTCTGTCGCCAATCACTTTCGCTAGCTTGCTAGGCGATATATTGCAAGTTTTCAAGCCATTGCTACCTACATTTCGCTCATTTGTGCTTCTTCTCGCGATAAGCTTCCTTAATCAACCTTCCATCGCAAGGCAAGGCACATTCTAAACATTTACTATCGCCAATCTTCATGCTTTTATGGCGATACATTTGGGCGAAATTAAGCACAACAAAGTCCTTCGCCAGACACTCCGACTTGGATAATTTCTTTTAACCCCATTTTTTTAATGTAAAATTGGTCCTTTTAGCTCATGTTTCTTTAATTGTTCATCCAAGTCCCTATCTCTTCACTATGTGCAGAATTTACCTGAATTGAATTCAAATATTCATCAATTTAGCCCAAATATTTCTCAATATTGCTCATAAATCATACCAAATAAAGGTAAATTCTGGACTTATCATGTAGAAATTATAGTTTCCTGTGGAAAGTATTTTGTCATCTTAAAGCACATTGAAAAAAGGAGTTCGGTGGAGGGTAGGGATAAGATAGAGAGTATTAGAGTGACAAAGGATCCTTGGCTTTCTAGAAAGAAGGATTTTATGGTGGATGATGGGAGAGGGGGATTTTAATGATGTGATTATGAGGGTGAATAGCTCTTTCTTAAAGATGGGAGGAGATGAGATGTTGGCAAATTGATGGAGATTTTTAGTGTTAGGGATTTTTAAATATTCTTTTAAGTTTAAGACAGGGTAAAAATTTTCTTGTGTGATATTATGATAACAAAGAGATGTTTAGTGTGAAGTTTAATTGTTATCGTTTGAGGTGTAAAGGTGTAATCGGAAGCTTGGGGAGTCAATTTAGAATGTACAAATTCTACCAAAAGTTAAAACTTTTATATGGAGGGTTTTGAGGAATATTTTGCCTACTTATAAATATAATAAATAAATAATAAAGATAATACATAGAGAGGAGAAGTAATGAACTTTTGAAAAAGATAAAATTTAAAAAAATGCACTATTAATTCAATTTTCCTTTTTTTTTATAATATAAAAATGGGAATAAGCAGGTGGAAATACTTGCTTCACTATTCCCTTTCCAAAATTAACCTTCAAATTTAAAATCTTTTACAACAAGAACATAGAATGAACTCATAAGCAAAAAATGACAGTATTGTCTATTCAAATGGTTTGGACTAAATTTAGATTTTTCCTGTTGAAGTAAAAATTTTCGCTGCACTCCTTCTTCCACCACTACCTCAAATCATTGATACCAACACTAAATGAATCAATTTTCAGGTTAAAAAAAGCAAAACAAACTTGTCAAATGAAAATGCAGCATCAATCTTGCCTTTAATTTTCTTTAAAACAAAGAGAGTTATCATTGGATGAGTACGCAGGCCAACTCGTGACTCCAATTAGCACCATAATTTAACCACTGTTATACAATAGAATCAGTTTGAAATAGGTTGGATAATTAGCTTCTGTAGGATCCAAATCAGATAATAATGAAATCTAGAACTGCGGAATCGTAAATGACGAATGGAAGATTAGAGTTTGAAGCATTTTCTATCCCTAACATGAGCGAGAAAGAATGTGGAACTCTAGAAAGAGAAGCATGGGCGGTGATAGTGGTGTTTTGAGAGAGATGATTACTTGGAAGAAGTGAGTTTCTTTTTATGTTTGAATGTATTTTTAGCATTGAATAACATATTCTACATGGAAGTCTTCATGCAAGACATTCATGGGTTTAGTTGTTTGTGTCGTGCCTATTTTTGGTCCTAGTTTTTGCCATTTGATTTACGTAGGGTCTTTGGGTATTCTAAATGTTAGTTTATTCTCCTCAACGTTTGTTTAGTGATATGTGATGATCGTAGAAGTGCGGTACTACAACCAGGGTTAAAGGTTGGACCAATGAACCACTGTAACATTCGCAAATAAGGCCTAGAAGTTAGGACCAATTTGAAATTTTTGGATTTTTTGAAACGGAATAAATAAAAAATAATATTAAGGGCCATGATGAGATTAGGAAAAAAAAATTTGAGACCAAAAAGCCTAGGATCGAACATCTTATTTAATTCAAAAATCAAATATTAATATTTTGGTTTTAAAAATCAAAAATTGATCTTTAAGGGCAAAACATGATTCAATTGGAAGCTTAGAGCATATTTAAATTGGAATTTGAGAAAAATGTTGATTTTTGATCAAAACGTCAATTTTTGGTAAAAATTATAATTTTAGGTAAAAATTATCATTTTACCCCCATTGAGCGAAAAATCCAAATTTTAAAACAGGTGGCTATTTTTATTGTGAAATGTCAAAATAAATTTTGAGAAGTGAACAGAAGTGTCGAGAAAGTGTTTCGGTGGAATAACGGGCTCGAAATTGGATTGGGCCCAAATTGACCCAATCCACTTTTATGTCCAAATGTGTGTCATGACATGACACACTTATCAAGCCCACCAAAGACACCCATTCATTTCACTATTCATCTTCCCTTCGAACACATCCTCCCGCACCATCAAAACACACTCCTTTAACGTATTTTAAATTTCTCTCAAACCCTAGCCACCACTCTTTACACCTACCACTAAAACCACCCAAAATCACTCATTTCCAACCCTATAAATCTTCTAGGAACCTACAAATTGCTCTAAGGTGTTTTTAAAAGCAAGGCAAAAATTCACTCTCTTTACTTGCTCTAAATTTTGAAAATGGTTCATGGGTGTTGTTTCTTAATGCTTATGACTAGTTTCTAGAGTGGTTTTGAGATTAAATAGAGTGCTATTGGTTTCCAATTGAACTAAAATGATTTTGGCCCTAATGTCACTACAATGGTGATTTTGATTTTGATATACTTGGTTCTAATGCAAATTATTTTTTTTACATTTCAATAATCTCCATTATTATTTCTAAATTGCCACATTTAATTAATTGTGTCTCTAATGCCTATTTTGTCAAAATTCCTTACTTGTATGTTTGAGTTTTGTGTTCTTAAATCTTGAAAATGAATAAATGATGATCCTAGGTGGTTACTAAATAATTTTGGGATAATTTTAACCTATTTTGAATATCTCTAATCTCATCACTATGATAATGCCCTTAATAGAATGTTGTGTGGTAAATTAAATGTGTTCGAACCATGTAATGATGTGTGGTGTGTATGGATGGTTGTAGTGTCATAGTTGTATATTGGTGATGGCTTAGAACAAGTGGAAATCCTCACGGGAGCGGCTTTCTAACTTGTGGATCGACGGATGCGAGGTTCGTATTTCTGTTTTAGCCCTACACTATTGTTTGTTAATGATTGATGCATTGAATATATGTTTACTTGTAATTATGCCATGAAATTGGTTAAATAAGATAACCATCCAAAAGTTGAAGTGATGAGCATATTTGCTATGCTAGGGCGCTAGAACATATATGTGATGCATGTAGAGTTATTCTAGGCGCTGCCTTTGGGAATTGACGTTTCGGGTGGACAAAGTCCACATTGTTTGCGCATATTGAAGGGCATAGGCTAGAGACTTATAATTTCGCTCTTGATTGTGGTTGTTTGAATTTGTGTTGACATATGTTTGGTAAATATATGTTGGTTGAATACATGACTTGATAATTATTAACGTATTGAATTTACGACTGTGTGAAAATGTATATGTGGTTGCCTTGTGGCTAAATGATTTTAATTGACAATGTTGTCTCAGTACCTCTAAGAGGTCAAATGTGCAAATGAAAGTTATGAAAGAAAGGGTAAATGGATGATTGTGGTTGAATCACTAAAACGAATGAATTGCTCTTATTATAGCTAATTAGCGAATGTAATGGCATGCCATAGGGAAACTCGAGATATATCTCCACATATGTAATGTATGTAAACTTGGTCATGGAACGACCTTAACGAAATGAGCGATGGCCCCTAACAGGTGTGACGACACCACCGCCTTCGGGCCTAACGAATGAATCTAAAGGTAGATGACCGACTCGAGGGAGTATAAAGCGGCTCTACGGATTATTGGCCTTCGGACCCCAACGAGAGTTTGACTCTAAAACGATGACTTAAGCCCTAACATCCTGTTTTCACTAATCAAGTTAGAATTAAGGGCGGTTGCTTAAAAATGGAATGATGTGTCTATTGAACTTAATTGTTGGTTATTTTGAATCTTATCTGTCACATATTTTTGAAACGTATCTTATTAAATGATTTGGAACTCGAATTGCCTTGAGCTTGAAATGTTGCAAACTTGGAATATTTTGCACTTGCATCGTTTTGAACTTGAAATGTTATTGATGAATGATCTTGATGATGAGTTGATATTGTCTTGATAATGAACTTGGAAGTGTTCTTGAACTTGAACTTAAATTTGATGAGGGAATTTGTTAGGCAGTAGAAAAAACTTCCTAATGAACTTCATAACAAAATGACATTGTTAAGGATATTGAAAATTTGGAATTGATATGAACATGCTTGATAATCAAGGTGATTAATAAACTTGACTTAATAAGAGATCATGACATGTCTTGTGCATGATCTTGATGCTTTGGAATGTTTCTTTAGTGAGTCGACCCTTAGTCCAATACTCTTGACTAGTGGTGCGATCTTAATGTATTTTTGTGAAGTCAATATTGGTCTTTGTTGGCTTAATTGGATAGATTATGATTTGGGAATCATATTAAATGTTTGATAATCAACTTGTTATTAACTTGGTTAGTAAGTGTTGGTTTTGTTTGAATTGGTATTGAAATTGTAGAATAAGTAAGAACTTGAGAAACTTGAAATTGTTGACTTGTGTTGTTGTTGAAACAAGTTGACCAAATAGGAAATTTGTTCAGTTTTGTTTGCCCAAACGGTTAGGTTGCTTGACAAACAAATTATTTGTATATGTTGTTTAATATACATAGATGATGTGTTTAAAATTTGGTTGCATTCCGATGTCATTTGGTTGGGTTTTGAAACTGAGCAAATCACTCAGATGATGACCTAAGAGGTGTCACTATTCTGCCCAAGATAGGGCACATTCGCTGCAAATTTTTTTTCGTTTGCTACTAGCGGACATTTCCAGCCAATGAGAATAGCGAGCGCCATGTCGTTCGCTACCAAATTGTCTTCATTCGCTGCCAGCGGACGTTGCTGACGGATGGACTCCTAGAGCGCCACAACATTATTTTTCCAACTTGTCAGTTTTGGTTCTTCCTCATCCAAACTCTGATTTAGGTGCCATTTACGGCTATTGATTTGTCTTTGAGTCTACTTTCCAATAATTTTTTCCAATTTCAAAAAAAATTATCATTTGAATATCCTGATTTTAAATCTCCTCCAAGCGTTTGTAAATTTCAGCTTTTGGAAAATACGTGTAACTTGTATAAGTTTTGTATCCAGACTCCAAATTGGGTCTCATTTGTTGCTATGAATTTGTGATGATGTTATCTAATTACTGTATGTTTTGAAATTATAGAAATAAATTAATGATATTGCAAGGATTTTAATCTTTTTTAATTGTACGAAACATCCTATTTTTAGGAATCAAAATTCTTGAATTAAAAATCTCTTGATTAAATTGTCTTCAAAACTTTTTAAATCATTCACGAGTGTATTTAATTGCTAGTAAAGTCATCTAATTTTGGCCATACCAAAAGTTATTTTGTTATCGAATATCTTGTCGACGAAGTGTCTTTAAAGGTATTTTAAAAATACTATAGTTTTTGTAACAAGAGAACTTTGCAATGTGTTTAATTTGTTGATTGCTTCTTGTTCAAGAAATGACCTTGTATCCTTCATTTTTGATATCTTACCAAATTTTAATTCGGTGTGTAATTTGGTATTGAGCTCGGACGGAGCCGGTTTGAGCCATGCATCTGAGTCACCGAACCGTAACTCGGTAAGAAATTCGGTGTACAGTTTTGTAATGTTTTTAAAACCTGAAAAATTGAATATATTTGTGGCATGATTAAACCCCTTTGATTATATATTGAAATATGCAATTGTTTGATTGATTGGTGATCTCCTTGAGTCGAGTTGTTTGGACTAAGCGAGGTTTGGCTCATGAATTGATTTTCTTGATGGGTCATTATGAATTGATTCTCTTGATCTGGTCATCATGAGATAATTGCATTGACTAACTTAATTGAAATGATTATCTTGATTGACTTAATTGAATTGGTTGTCTTGATTGACTCGATTGTATTCAGTGTCATGTTGATCGCATTATTGATTGATGGGTCCATATGGTTAATGATAAGATGAATGAGATTAATCCAAATAATTGGTAAACCATAGAATGAACATGAATGTGTACATAGCATGCCTCGACTGTTACATTAGCATTATTGATTGCTAGAAATTGGTTGTGTTTGACTTCTATGAGTTAAGGTGAGCTTAGAGACGCTCACATTAGAATTGCATTGTGTGTTAAAGCGCTGCATATCGATAGAAAGGTAAGAGCATTTGCGTGTGCATGTTTGTGACATGGAATGCGAACCAGGCGTGTGCCTGACCCTTTTTTCTTTTCTTCTTTTTCTTTGTAAATTGTGTTTTCAGGTCCGATCGAGCAAGACATGTGGTATTTGAGCTCTCATGGTGAAGTCCATTATGTTGTAACCACCCTTACATGTATTTTAGAATTTTATCATGTTTGCAAATGAGCTTATAATGTGTTTGAATTATTATTTTAAAAGATATTTTATCCATTTGGAATTTGTTTAAACATTGTCTATGTATGAGTTAAACCAAGTATCTTATATCTAAGAAAGTAATGTCTTTATTCATCTTTCGCATAAATATCGTATACAATGATTGACTTTTGAAATGTTTGTAAATCGCAACTGCATCGTTAATGTTGTGGTTCGGCCAACCTACTACGGTCTTAGCTGGGGCGGGGATTCAACGTTACAACCACTATATGAAAACTTGAGAATTCTCTTAAATGCTGATCTTACAAACACAATAGTAGGGCACTCAGAAGCTTAGGGAATATCATTGTGGTGTTTTCCGTAAGGACTCCGACACTTAAATTAGTAATATATTAAACTGGTATTATAAAGCAAGTAAAGTAATAAAGATATTATTTGCCTATATAGTTGCCGATGAACTTAACTTTTTGGTTGGAGCGACGACGGAGAAGTTCGAAAACACCTTAAATAAGGGTTTTTCGGAGTAATACTTATACAATTGTTCACATTCATTAGGTGGTTAATTTTTTTAATCAAGAGTAGATCGCTTCAAAAGTCTTTTAAGGTGATATTTATATGGTACTCAGTAGCTATTAAAGATCGTAAGGAGGATTCTAAAATTCTTGCCCCCTGGTTCCTTGACAAAACAAGTATTCAAAGAAGACAGGGTAAGCTGACTAAATCAGGACTATTGGGCTTAAGCTTGAGTAGTGTTGCAGGATTTTATAATTTAGTGGGCTGAGAGCCTTTTTATATGTTTTTTAGCCACATGGCCTGTTGTTTTGGTGGGCTTGGGCTTCGTGGCCGCGTAACCTTCGATCTTATAGACTCCACTCGATTTCTAAAGCCACTAAAATGAAGCATTTTGGTGAATTGTGACTATGTATTTTGGTTATTTTTATTCCTGCTAATTGAATAGAGAAATAAGTATTTTATTTTACTTTTTAAAGTAGAATGATTTCATTTTTATTCTAGAAATAATTAAATTTTTATTGAAATATATTTTGTTATTTTTGTTTTATAAAAGTTAAAAGATATTAAATATATAGAAAAAAAAACTCTCCATTATTTCATAAAAAATAAAAATTAAATATTATTTTTAAATAAAATATTTGTATAATATATATATATATATTAATCTTAAACTAAATTTATCAAAGTATTATTTCAAAAGATTGTTTCAATTTTGTACTCATGACGTCATGAACTTTAAACTTATGGTGTATTTTTACTTTTTACTTATTTTTATAGAAAGGGAATGTAATTTAAATTTTTTTATTTAAAATAATATAAAATTTATGAATATAAAATATAAATATATAATATTATTCTTTTAATTCAATATTTTACAATAAGTTAATAAAATTAAAAAATTTATAAATGATAATTAATCTTAATTTATTTTTTATTAAAATACTACAGAATATACTATATTTTGATAAATATAAATTACATGTATAAAAATATTTATAATTAATCTATTTAAAAATATTATATTTATATAGTTTGTTAAATTTTTTAATATTTTTGAACAAATTTTATTATTAAATTTTATTTAAAAATTAAAAATATACAAACGCATCGCATCTACTATAAATTTAGTATAACTGTAGTAGTTCAGAACTACAGTTGATCAGGACCGACTGGATCAAATGGTTCAGGGTCTAGCAGAGATCGATTTCAACTATTAAGGGATCCTGCAAAATGGAAAGAGAAACGTTCGAGCGGACCAAGGGAAACCGGTGTTGTGTCTGTCGTAGGCACTCCGACGCTCAAGTCAGATTCAAACTTAAACAATAAACTTTAAAGAAATGACTGGAGTAAATATTGACTTCCTGATCGTGATCGTTCCTGTCGGAAGTAAGTGACTCAGAAGGAAACAGACACCTGAGTGAGCTCTGAGCTTGACTAGTTAAGGCAAACACGATGACCGGAGCCAAAAGTATTGCCCTTAGATGTAATCGACGATGAATATAGAGCACCAGAGTGTGATTAGAGATAAATATAGCTCGAGTATAGATTTCGGCAGAGTTTTGGTAAGTGAATGACTGTCCTTTCCAAGAAGTCTGAGCTTCTATTTATAGGAGATCAAGGAGCCGTTGCCGAGATCCTTGCGGAAAGATTTCCGCAGAATCTGGGATTTGGGCAACTGCTTACTTGGTCAGTTGGAGGGTCTCGGAGGGATCATGGGTCGTTGGGCCTCTCGGAAGAATGCGGGCTTAGCCCCTCAGGCTGACTGGGCCTGGCCCTAGACTATGGCCTGTTGAAAGTTTTGAACTTGGGCCTTTGATTCCAAACCGGGCTTAGAGATTTGGGCCTCTACAGATTTTCCCATTAATTCGTAAGGATGGTTCCAAGCGGATGAATGAAAATGAAAATACGAAACGATTGGAATCCACTAGGTCACGTCCTATCAAATATGTCACATTAGAGAAAACTCTCTGTTGGAAGAGTGACACATGTGGAAACTTCCTCAGGAAGCTTCACCTTTTCACCTACCCGTTCCTATAAATAGATCCGAGTACCTCCAGTCCACCGTTTTACTTTCTCTCACCTATCCTCTCTTTAGAATTCAAAATCCAGAGCTGGTTTTCCAAAGAGACGTTGGAGCTTTTCAGACCACCGACAGCAGACTCCTCAACTTGCGTTAAGGTATAATCTTTTGGCAACCTCTTTTTTTTATTCATTTTGTCGCTGTTGTCGCTGTTGGTTGTGCGTTCATCGGTGAAGACGAAGAGTTTTGTGGCTTTGTGTGGTTGGATTGTGAGACTGAGTGTAGTTTTCTGTATTTTGAATCCTTTTTCACAGTTTTTGGCATTCTTTGATTGTTTTCCGGTGACATTTGGACCCAAATTGATTTTTTCGGCTTACTGGAAAAAGTTCTCTGATCTGACTGTTGAACTTTCCGATTAGGTATGTCAAGGGAGTCAACAGAGTAAGATATCCGAAGGATGATGGGCGAGGGTCCGTCTAGAAGTAAAAATAGTACCTCGACTTATGGATCCGAAGGTGGATCAAATAGCGTAGATTTGAGTCCGAGAACCCTCCGTCAATTCCGATCTGAATTCCAAAGGGAAAGTTTGATACAGCTGAGGCCGGCTGGGATAATGGTCGAAGTAGTGGATGAAGTAACCGACTGAGAGGTCGTTTTTCCTTCATCTCTTGGCCCTCAAGGGATTCAAAAAAAGGATTGTCCCTCAATAATCCGTCCGAAACAAATGGAGGCCATAAGAGAGGCTTATAAGATTCCGGACGATGTGGATATCCGAGCTGCCGAGAATGATGAGAGGGTAGACTGGGTCATGGACAAATGGACTCAAATGTACACCATCTTGCTAAGTATGGGACTTAAATTTTCGATCGGAGGAATGCTATGAAGATTTTGCAAGCGGCTTCGAATTGCTCCGAGCCAAGTTAACCCCAATACGATGAGGATCTTGCGGTCATTTGATGAAATGGCCGAAGAAAAAGGAATACACTACGAGGTTGCGGATGTGTATTCGGCGTATTCTGTTCAGAAGGTTAACGGTCATCCGGGCCGGGTGAATTTTCAGTGTCACTCGGATCAAGCCCGGGTATTCTTGAATTCTACCACATGCGATAAAGAATGGAAGGAGCGGTACTTTTTTGTCTCCGGTCATTGGAGAGAAGAGGAAGATGGAGATATTCCATTCTAGTGGACTCTCGAGCCATGTATGAGTGCAACCAAATGGCTCAGAATTGGAAAAAAATTTCTTTTTTATTTTTTGCGCTCTCATTTTCGAAAGCTGACTTAAACGTTTGTTTAATTTTTGTAGTGGAATTGGGAAAGAGCAACTGTCTGTGCGGACTAAACAGTGAGGCTGTTATCGATAAGATTTTAAGGCTCGACTCGGAGATCAGAGATCTTCAATTTTTAATCCCTATTCTTCCTGACCCCACTAAGAAAGGCCAAGGTCCGAAGATGGTTGGTCAAGACTCTCGAAAGAACAAAGGGAAGAGAGGTTCGAAGGGTCCTACGGCCCTTCAATACTTTGTGAGTCAACGCCACAAAGGCGTCACTAGTGGTGGTTCTTCCGAGGTGAGGAAGGACAAGGAGAAAGTCGCACCGTCTTCGACTCAAAAGCCGAATAAAGACAAGCGGGTTACTTTGGCATGACGTTGGGAGGAGGATGATTCTGATCATCCTTCGTTGAAGAAGCAGAGGAGCTCCTCTCCTGAAATCCAAATAATAGAGAAAGATTCCGAGCCTGCGACTCGGACGATATCGGTGCCGGCTGACACTTCTTTCTTTAGGGAGCTGAAGATGGCTCTTGAATCTTTAAAAGGGATGGTCTTGGAAGAAAACCAAAATTTCCTCTACGATAGGCGTAACCACGTTATTGAAGAGCTTCTCTTGGCGAGCCACAAGGTAATTTCCGAACTTGGTTTGTCGTCGCATATTGATTTATTCGTTCGGAATCTAATTCTTATTTCATGTCTTGACTTTCAGTTGGTTCAGATTGGTCATGCTTTTGACCAAGAATGGGATAGGCACATTTATATCGTCAAGAAGGCCTGTGCTGATCGGGACTCTTCAAAGACGGACTAAAAAAGATGTCCAATTGAAGCTGGAAGCTGCCATCTCCGAGATGGGCATTCTTCTAATTTGGCTTTACTTAATCAAAACACGATTCACGAGTAATGAACCTTAAACTTCATAGTGTCGATACCCACCTCTCTTAGACACCCAGCGTTGACGCCCACGTCAAAATTCATAACACCCTTTCTAGTTCTAAACTTCTTATTACTGCTTTAGTCGACTTTCCTCCCAGAGTTCGGAATCGGCAATAGAGAAAATGGACGTACTTAACAGAACAATAAAGAAGTGGAATCAAATCCCATTTGCTATACGATTCTTTCGATCTGGTAAACCTCTTTTTACTAGAAAGTCAAATCTCTGTTTGAAACCCCGATACTTGCTACATCAGCAGAGGTGCATATACTCTTTGAACAAGGTAATAGTGCTCGTGGCTGTTATTAGCATTGTTATGGATTATTATTGATGCATTATTGGCGGCTTAATTGATGATAATGGTAATATTGGCTGATTAATTAAAATGGGTGTCTGCTGATTGATTCGCTTGTATTAAATTTTTCTTTGGTGTTGTTTTACTATCCATGTGGGTATATATAAATCAAGGGTAATGATACATGTTTTTAATTTTTGTGTATCTAGTGTTCTGAGATGGCTCTTTCTTCCTATCTTAATGATGTTTATGCGGTCTTTTTTCTCATGCTTTGTTTGTTTGATTAAAACTAGTAACCTTTTTTTTATATATAAACGTGTCTTGTATCTCTTGTTTTAACTTTCAAATTTCAGGCTTAACGATAACGAGTTAGATCACGGTGTCACATGTAATTGGTGATTAGTTGTATAGCGTAATGTATATATATATATATAATTAATTGGGAATGGTTGCACAAAATGTGCTGTTCTTTTTTTTTTCTTTTTACTGCAACCAGGTTGGTCATATAGACTCCTTGGGTAGTGTTAAAACTGAAGTTTAAATAGGTCACTAGTCTAGTTGGGTCATTGGAGTTGAAGCTTGTTATCTCTAGTTGGCATGTGTGTATTTTTTTCGTGACTTAAAGATTAATATCATTGGGTTTTTAATTGAGCAGGTAGCTCAGAAAATGCAATTTTTCGCAGACTGTATGATCATTTGACCAATTTGTGTATTCTATTAACCATATAAAGATGGGTTAGAAAACTGATATCATCATTTCGTTTGATGTTTTTATCTAATATCATGAGAAAATGTGTAAGTATTTAAGTAGGTCCAAAAACTCATATTTCAGGCATTTTTAACTGATCAAAGTAGGTAAAAAAACCAGCAGAGCTGGCTGTCAATGAACAAAAAACAATTAATATATATATATATAATAATAAAATGTGAAAATAATGATAATAAGTAAATTAATTAATTAATTGCAGATTTTTTATTTTTATTTTATTTATTCATTATATTTGTTATTATTTCAATTTATTTTATTTTATTTGTTATTATTTCAATTTATTTTATTTTATTTGTTATTATTTCAACTTATTTTATTTTTATTTTTAGGAGTTGATTTCTTCTCTATACCCAGTTTTCTGGTATAATTTTATTTTATTTTGTTTTTTTTTTTAAATTTCAAATCCAAGTTAGTCACTAATGTGCATTGAGTTTTATATATTTGATTTCATTTATTAATGAATTGAATTCTTCTTTATATTGGGAAGAGTACAGTGAAGTTCTTTCTCTAGGAGCCGTTCTTGATCCTTGAATGAAACTTACATTGGTGGAGTATTGTTTTAATGCGATTGATCCTATTACTACTCCAAGTAAGATGCTAGCAATTAGGAGTAATTTGACTTTGCTTTTTAATGAATATGCTCAATAGTCAACCAACAGATATTCTTCTATAATAATTGAGTCCATACCTACGAGTAGTGATAGGAGCTCATAAATATTTGGATCTACACCAATTGCTGTAAGTTTCAAATTTATACCTAAATTTTTTCTTCATTTATATGATAAATATAATTTATTAACTCATTTTTATATTTATTTGTATTTTTTATTTTTTAAATAGGATTTCATGGATATTAGCACTCTCATTGATTCACAATCTGAGAAATCTCAGTTAGATAACTATTTGGATAAAGCACAACTAGAGTGGAGAGACTTTCAAGATCTTGATGTGCTACATTATTGGAGAAAGAATAGAATAAGATTTGCTGAATTATCTCGAATGACTTGTGATATACTTAGCATTCCAATCACTACTATAGCTTCAGAGTCCGCTTTTAGTATTGGTGCTAGGGTTTTAAACAAGTATCGAAGTTGTTTGCTTCCAAAACATGTACAAGCATTAATTTATGCACGTAATTGGATGCTTGGATATGCTCTTGATGGTAAACGTGAATTTTGTTTATTTTTTATATATTATAATTGTTATTTATGTTTACAACATTATTTTTTGTTTTCCGTAGATGATCATAATGATGACATGGAAGACTCATCTACTTCCAACCATGATTCGAATACGGTTGACATCAATGACGATGAAGATAATTAAATAGTAAGGTTTATTTTTATTTTTCTCATTTATTTAAGATTTGGATTAGATTAGAATTAGGTACAAATACTAACAAGTTGTGGTGTGGATGTCCATGGAAAATTAGGTCTGTAGTGTTTATTCTTGAGAAATTATTGTTCATATGTTAAACGTGTTAAACGTTTAAAGCCTTTACTATGATTTTTTTAAATTTATTTATAGAGGTTGTATATTCATTTCATAGTTTGTATGACAATGGATTATGGAGATATAAGAAATAATAGAAGTGGTACAAATATTATTATTAGGATTTTTAAGGTTAGATGTACATCTAGTGATGTTTCAGCTAAAACCATTGACTCTATGATTTTTAATATTGCATATCTAATATAGTAGTAATTACATTTTGAACATTTTAATAAATGTATTTAATTTACACAAGACCATTTTTAGAGGCACATGACACTTTTTAATTTTAATTTTACTAAACAATTTCAAACAATACCATTTTCAGATGCACATGACATTTCCAATCTCAATGTTGTTGTTGTTTTTTTTTTTTTAATGAAGTCTTGATTTCAATATTTAAATATATTATGTTTTTTATTTGCAGATTGGTGGATCACATGCTAGGAAGACAATTACTGTGTTGATGGCAACGAGTCTGATTAGTATGGTGTCTGCACAACAAAGCAATCAATCTACTCTAGTCCGCTTTAGAGTTTTTTTTTTTGTCCGAAGTATTTGATAACGGTTATTTTTATATTTTGTGATAGTCTTTTGAGATTGTGCAAGTTACAAATATTTACACCATAACTATGTCGTTTATTGCATGTGACATCTATACTTCTTGCTAGTGTTTTAGTTTTAATCTTTCTATTATGTTCGATTCTTTATTATTGTGTCGTTAGATCAATATGTGATGGACAATATATATATAGTACTTTAATAAGATGGATATAAAATAATTAATAAGTTGAGTAAAAAAGACCATAAAAAATACAACTCTTCAACAAGATGCATTAACAAAAAATATATTGAAAACTAATGAACATGTCCGGATCCGTCTATGCGGATCCGCGGACGGACCCGGACTTGAAAAATAAATCCATTTTAGGAAATGGACATGTCCGCTCCGGTCCATTTTTTAAAATAAGTCCGTACGGACCAGAGCGGACCGGACCGGACTGTCCGTTTTGACAGTGCTACAAATTGACCATAATGCCCCTACTTCCCGATTTTGATTTGCTTCCCAGGCGAATCAGACTGGGAAGAAAAATACATCAGGAAGCAGCAAAATATCAGTGTTTTCCGGTCTGATGCTTCCCGGTCACATAGTGATGCAACTCACCAAAGCAATGATGAAGTCTTGACGATGCCAGCAGGTCAAATTACAAGATCACGCTCTTCTAAACTCAAAGCACGACTTTAGATTTATGTACAAGCATTGATTTCACAAGAACTTCAAGAGGATATGATGATCAAGCTTGGGGAAGAACTTCAAGAGATACCGAGGTGTTTATGCACATTAGAGAAACCAAGTCCAGAAGGCTAAACACTTGGCCAAATATCTAAAGCACAAGTCTAACCAAATGGGCTTAGGCTTAGCTATCTTTAAAGTGAACATCTGGGCTTCTTTTATTTTATTATGTTGGGCTTTAAAATATTCTGATCTGTATTTAATATGCATGTGCCTCACTTAAAAGTCATGTGCATGAATTAATTAGTTTTGGGCCTCTGATTAATAGCCCAGCCTTTAAGATTTTTAGGTTTTTTTAGGGTTTGATTTGTAAAGGGTATTTAAACCTTTCTTTATGTGCGTTGGCGGCAGACTTGATTAGAAAATATTTTTGAAAGTAGAAAGGTTTGATTCCAGACTATTTTACTTTAAGGATTGATTCAACTTGTCAAGTAAGTATTGACTTGTGACATTAATTCAATTCTTTCACATCCTATACTCTTTGTTACCAATTCCTTGCTGTTTTGGGGGTGAAGGGTTCTTGTAGATTGATTGAATTTAGGTTTGGGAACATCTATTGATTTGGAGGTGATTCATGCTTAGTTCTTGAATTGTTGCCGCATCACATAAGCTCATTTTTGTAATTTTTTTTTTCAAAAGTTTAATTTTGCAATTTTCTTTTATAAAAAAATCTACAAATATAAAAAATTTAAAATTGGTTTAATTTTGCGAATTTTCACAAAACAAAAACAGCAACAGTCAAATTGGTAATATTTAAAATCTTAATTTAGTCTTTTAGTGCATCCTTCATGCATTACTAATTCACTTAAGCTAATATTAATCAATCTCAGACAACAAATTTATAACTATGAAAAATTAAATTAAAACCGACAATTTTAATCGCCGAGGATAAATTTACGGTCAAAGAAATCGCACAAATTGTTGTGCTGCATGTTAAAAAAAAATAATTATGTGAAATACGGATATAGTTCTCACTACGCTCAAGACTCAGTACGTGATATGTATGTATCAATACGTTCGATATAAATCGACGATACAGTTAAGTATTAAAATAAAAAGCAAACCATTAATACAAATACTCAATTTTGTATATAGTATATATGTTACAAGTATAAGTAAAAAAATAACAAACATGAGTCACTATGAGTGGGGCGCATTCAAGACATCCCGTACAGTACACTATCTTATTTTCATGATATTTTGTATTCAACACAGGAATTTTGAGTATCGAATACTATACCAAAAATTTAATTTCGGTTCGGAACGTGTTGTAATATTTCGATTTGGATGGAATAATACCGTAATAGTGAACTAGTAGAAAAATTTGAAAATGAAAAATAATTTTATTTTTTAAGCTTATTATTTTAACTTGTTGATTAACTTTTTATTTGAATTAGTTATCAATTTTTATTTTTTGTTGATTGTATTTATACGTAGATTATTGTTTGTGGTTCATGTATATAAAAAATTTCAAACCATTTAATATATAATAGGTTAAATTCGATATTTTGGGACGGTACCAAAATACCAAATATAGCCCCTTACTCTATCCAATATCAAAATTGTCAATTTCATCATATTGAATACGACACATATTACGAAAATGATTCAAAATGTATCGAAATTTTGATTTTCGATTAAGTAATTTGGTACGACCCGCACCGTGCACCCCTAACTATGAGTCTGTGAATTTATTTGTTTTAAATATAAATATAAATATAAATATAAATATATATATATATATATGTATGATGACCGTGGTAAAATCCACTTAGATTCACAACATGAATCAATTTGATTCTGTTACTTTTCATTTTTTTTTGTTAGTCCATTGAAAATTATTAACTGCTTTTAAGTATTCAAATTTGTGACTTCCGCACAGGGACGGAGGTAGGGGGCTAGCAGGTGCCATGGCCCCAGCCCCTTGAAAAATACTATATTGTTACTATTGCACTGCTAATATTAAATCTTACAAGTGGCTTGGTGGTTAAAGTTGCCTGCAATATGAAAGAGGTGCAGCAATAAAAAATTTTAATAGTAAAAAATTTAATAATAAATAGAATATAAATATATTTAATATTTCCATGGTATAAATTTTAATTAATATTAAAATTTTAAATTTTGTATTAAAAAATTCAAATTATTTTTATATTTTTTAATTTTTCAATTTATATAATATTTAGATTCTAATTGAAATTAACAATCAATAAATTTTTAAACAACACTTAATTTTACAACAAAAAAATTCATCAAATTTATATCATATTTAAATAATTTCAAATTAAAAAAAATCTAATAAAATAAAATTTAATGATATTATTTACTTGTATGGATATCTAAGAGTATCTCTAATAGTATGTTAATTAGAGAGGTTTTCACAATGAGAGATGTGGATAATTTTTTGATCTCTAGTGGGAAATTCTATTTTCAATGTCAAGAGGATGTGGTATATTTTATCATCAACACTCTAGATCTAGGAGCATCTCCGGTGGAAACTCAATCTAATGATTAGCACATCCATGTGAATACTGTGAAATTTTTATTTAAAAATTCACTTTAATAATAATGTGAATTTATAATGTACAAGTGACATGTAAAACAAACAAAAAAAAAACCTATAATAAAAAGTATAATGTAGAAGTTTTATTTTTCATATTTTAGTTGACCAAGTGAATCATTAATTTTAATATTTGAATATTGTAATTTTTTCCATCTGACTAAGGAAAAATTATGGATTAGAAAAAATTTAATTTAATTTTCTATAAATTAAGAAAACTCGAAAACATATTAGTTGTGGGATGTTTTTCAATTTTTTTCTCTAAAAAAATACTATTTTGACATGTCATTATCCACGCCCTTCATTTATAATGCCACCATCCATAAACCATTGCTCTAAACTACTATTTTTGGAGTATGAAATTCACAGTTGACACATCCAAATAAATACTTTTATATTATTTTATTAAATTGATATTCTCGTCTCTTTATTTTGAATGGATATGATGTATTTTTAAATATTCAACCACGTCATTATTCACACTCTTTATTTTTCACGTTGCATTATCTCATGTTCACGTTCTACTGGAAATACTCTAAATACATTTTTTTAGCCTATGCTGCCATTTATTTTAATTCCCCCTTGCATTTATGGAATTGAATGGCTTGAACTTAAAAAAATACAAAAATAAAAAAAAAAACTAAAAAAACAGAACTCACAATCTGTATTATTACAAGAGTATTGCCAATGAGTTTTTTTTTTCTACTTTCATCCTCTATCTTTATGTAGTGGCGGAGCGAGGACCTCAATTTTATTCGGCACCACCACACCGAATTAATAAATCACCGAAAAATTTGCGTAACTTTCTCTAAAATAGGGACATTTTCAGATATCATAACTTGTTTATCAAACATCTCCACATATCACAACCTACTTATTAAATATCTGTGGATATCACAACCTATTTATCCAACACAATTTTATTCCCCACATATCAAATAAAATAAATTCAAAATAATAGTATTTATTGTATACCAAACCAAATAAATTCAACATAATATTTATTATATATAAAATAAAATACATTCCATTTGAGTGTATTCGAATACAATAATATTCATTACAACCTGATATATTTATTTCATATTACACATGCGGAATAGAAATTTTAAAGTGTTTGAGATAATATTACTCATGTGTTTATTATTATTGTTTTAAATAAAATTTGAAAAAAAAAAAAAGAATTTCCGGCGGATGGCCAGGCACGTGCCTGGACAGGCCATGGCCTGGCTCCATCCCTCTCATTATATGGCATTATATGATTGAACATAAATTCTATAATAATTAATCCATTAAAAAAAATTTTTTTATTCAATCAACTCTTAACATATAGGAGTAGATATGCACAGTTGGCACAAAAATTGCTCACAATCACTCATCTTCTTATAATATAGTCAAACATCTTTATATTCTCTGTACTGTCATTATCTATAATAACATTTCACTCTAATAGCCCTATTTAGAATTCGATTTTTTTATATTTTATTTTAGTTTTCTACAACAACTTTTTACCTTATTTACCTATAATGGCAACAACCGTAATTTTAATAGAATACTATCTATAAAAACTCATTCTTTATAATGACTTACTCCAATATAATATATTATTTTTAATAAAATAATATAAAAAATTAATAAAATATTATAAAAATTAAATGTTTGAATAACTATTATTATAAATTAAAATTTCAAAAATGTTCAGATAAAGAATTTGTAAGGTTTCATAACTTAATAGAATGAGAGAAAATAATTTGAAAAATTAACTATCTATTTGCTTAAAGTTTTGATTGAAATTTTGTCTTCAAGTATTATATTATATTGAGACTTGGATATACAAAACAAACTATAATTACAGACTTTTTCTTATATTTAAATGAATTTTATTTTAATTTTTTTAAAACAATCAAAAAATTAGTCGCTCTTATAGAGAACATATAAATATTACTATCTTCATTTTATATTAATTGTAACTTTTTATTAAAAATTATTTTATTTATAATGTCTATCATTATAATGATTTTTCCAAATTTATGCTGATGTTAGGGATGGCAATGGAGTGGGGATGGAGGAATACATACGCGTATCCACCTCCCAAATTACTACCCACTACCAGCCACGGTAGTGAATCTTTTATCCACCACCATCCCAACCGGTATATCCACTGTCCGCCCAATTACAGACCTCACACTAACCTCCTCCAAACTATACACCTGATACTCACTTGATACCCACCTTATAGTTACACACCCCATACAACAGGAAAAAAAAAAAAATAATAATAATAATAATAATAAAATAAATAAATAGAACAAGTCCAACAAAGTACAAATAAGACATTTCAATACAAAAAGTAGTGTTGTAATAATATAATTCAACACTAGTCACTTCGAATTAAGTATAATGGACAAGTCTTTTCATATTAAAAAAAATCCACCCCTATTTCATCAGTGATGTATTCTTTTTCTTGTTTCAACTTTTCCATAATTTGTAAAAATATGGACTCTTTTACATAATTATGCAGGTAGATGAGGCGGGTATTTAATGGATACACACCTCCGACCTATTTACCAATGATAGTATAAAATTTTTACCTATGTTTGTCCCACCTATCTAACTAGGTGCGTGTTTTTGTTTTTTTATTTGTCAAATTAAGGCGGTATGTAGCGGTATCCACATTTACCCGCCCTACTACCACCATCCTAGTTGATGTGTTAATTAAACTAAATATTAAATGTTAAAAATATTTTAAAAGAATTTAGTCAAGTTATTAATGTATTTTCTATTTACTTAATTTTTTAATTTATATATAAATATTTTAGAGCAGAATTTAAATTTATTTTTTTTAAATTAGTAACTCCATTACTTTGTAAAAACTATTTAATTTATTTTAATTTTTTGCCATCTTGAAATATACTTATACATTTTAATTAATTTTCTTATAGATTTTTTAAGTCTTCAAACTTAAATCTTTATTTGTTTGTTATCCACTTACATATGTCACAATAATAAATAGTGAATCTGCATGATATGGAAAGCTTATTCTGAAACAATAATTTTAACGGCATGAGATCAAGTTATGGACAATGGAATTGCACAAATTGTTGCATTGACCATAAAAGCCTGTAATATAAAACATGTATACAGTACATGTAACGTCGATACATTTAAATATTAAAAATAAAAGTATAAGGTTGATATTTTAGGTATTTTTATTTTTCCATCCGATTTTTAAAATTAAGTTGAAAAATTCACTACTTTTAAAAATAATTCAAAACAATTCCTATTTTGAGATGAAAAGTGATTTTGGGTAATGTTTAGGTGGTTTTACTTTATTTTTATCTTATTTTTATTAATTGCATTAAATATTTACATTTATACATCATTATTAATTAATCACTTATTAAATTACATTATTTTTAGTGGAAATTATTGAAAATAGACTATCTAAAGTTTGATTTTTTTTTATAGGTCCATTTTCAAATTCTTACGAAAATAAGTCTTGTGAAAGTTTGATTTCAGAAATAGGTCGCGTTGACAATTTTACTCTCCACTTGAATTTTTATTTTCGTACTGCCATTCTGACATCACTTTACAAATTCTGAAATCTCTTTAGACATTTTTGAACCTAAATAAGAATTAAAATAACAACTGAATCACAAATTCTGATTTCATATCAGAAATGTGTGATCGTAGATCATAAATATGTGAAGTGCGCGATTTTTGGAAAATTTTGAGCCAATGGTAAAATTGGAAGCACACGCCATGGGATACAAACCAAACTTTACAAAGTTTATATTTGAAAGAATTTGAAATTTGCCCTATAAATAAAATTCAAACTTTAAAAAACCCATATATGAAAAAAAAAAAAAAACCTTATTTTTAGAGTTCTGGTTTTTCCACCCCCTTCAATTTGTATTTACACCCATAAAAGTTGTTAAAGGACTATAATCTCCTCAACATTATTAAACGAAAAAAATCTGTAATAAAAATTTAAAGTTTTATTTTTATATTAGACTTAAAATATATATAATAATAATAATAAACAACAGATTATTTATATTTAATAGAAATATATTTTTTTAAAATAAATTTTTATAATTATATTTTACAAAATTTAATAAATCAAATTGAAATATATTTTTATAAATAAAAATTTTGAATACCATAATTTAAATTAATATATTTATAAAATTTATTTTAATTTTTAATAACAACAATATATTTAAAATTATATTAATTATATTTAAAAAATAATTCAATTAAATGAATTATTTTTAACAAATTGAAGTGTTTTATTCTTATACGATAGATAATATTGGAATTAAAAAAAATTTGGGGTGTACTTAATATTGGAATTAAAAAATTTTTGGGGTGTACTTACCGATTTTAAGGGTGGCGATATCAATGCTCTATTTTTAACAAAAATTAAAATAAAAATACTTATTTTACATTTAACAAAATTAAAATGTATGATTTATTTAAAATATTAAATAAAAAAATAATTTTATTTTACGTTTGTAAGTATAATAGTCTATTTAAAATATTTTATTTTTAATTAAAAACTCCAGCAAAAATAAATTTATTTTAATTAAATAATAAAATAAAATGAAATTTATTTTTATTTATTTTTTAAAATAAAAATTAACATAATTAAGTATTATTCTATCTTTTATTTTAAACAAACATTTTGAATTTTTTTCATTAAAAAATAACATATTTGAAATATATTATTTTATTTTAAAAATAAAATAAAATTAAGTCGTATTTATTTTGATTTTTTATTTAAAACAACAAAATTAAAATGTATTATTTAATTATAATTTTTTTTAAAAAATTATTATAATTTTTATTAAAGTAACGTTATTTAATGAGTGATTAATAATAAATTTATAAAAGTAAATATTTAATGCAATTAATAAAACAACGTAAAAATAGAGTAAAACCACTGAATCATTATCCAAAACCACTTTTCATCTCAAAAGTAGAGGTTGTTTTGAATTATTTTTAAAAGTGGTGGATTTTTCGAATGGTTTTTAAAAATCGGGTGGAAAAACCAAAATACCCTCGATATCTAATCACAACTTTTGTAAACTTTTATAAATTTTTAAAAATTTTAAAAAATGAATGGCTTTCGAAAACTTTTATATATTTTTATAGACCTTATAAATCCAGGGATGACTTTCATATAAGTCTATAATATACTTTTAATGATTTTTGTAAACTTTGATGGATTTTCATAAATGACTTTGGTAGACTTTTAATAACTTTTATAGATTTTTAATGATTTTTATAGACTTTCATATATCAATCGGTTAATTTTGATAGAACCTTCAAATACTTTTTAAGAATGGATTAAAGTTTTTCGAAATTGAGAATAAAAAGTCTTTTGGTCTCATTTTTTTTTGGTTAAGAGTAGGAAGTATTTTTTTTAAATTAGCATTTAAGATAATGTTTGTAAAAGCTATCAAAGATAGCTTTCAAACCCAAATGCTAATAGTGATTTACTTTATTAACTTTTCTTTTATAATTAATTACATAATTATCTTTTAAATTATATTTATATTTATAATCAATTTTAGTAATTTTATATCTAATAGCTAATGTAAAAGTTAAAATTAATACCATATTTTTGGTCAAATAATTAACTTTACAGTTAATTTAAAATCTAATGTAATAGCTAACTGTTAACATTATTTGAAACAGTGATCTAACAACTAATTCAAAATCTAGTGCCAAACATACTCTTAATAGACACTATTTATTTTTACGAGTTCAACCACATCATTATTCATGCTCTATGCAATTGAATTGCTTGGAAAAAAAAAAAAAAAGAAAGAAGAAGAAACTCACGACCAATGTATTCTTACAAGAGCAATGTTAGTGAGCTTACTTTTTGTGTTTACTTTCATTCCATATTCTTGTGCAGTTGTATACGATTAGACATAAATTCGATAATAATTAATATACTAATCTTTTCATCCAATCAAATCTTTTCATATAAGAGTAAGAATAAAAAAATTATCACGTAAGAGTAAGCATAAAAAAATTATCACGTAAGAGTAAGCATGAGAAGTTGACACAAAAATTCTCAAAATCATACATCTTCTTATAATATAAACGGAATTTTTTTTTATAGGGCATAAAAAGTTTACTATACAATTATAGGCCAATTTTAAAAAGTTTGTTAAACCAAAGTTTTATTTTTACTCCATAGTAGAGCTGGCAAAACGGGTGCGCGGGTCTTGTTGACCCTGACACGAACACGAACCCGTTTAACTTGACACGATACTATTATTAAATAGGTTGTGAACTTCCAACACGTACATGACACGATTAGGAATGAGTTGACACTGACACGACACGATGACACGATTAATAAATGGATTATTATCCAATCCGACACGTCAACACGAAATTGACACGTTAACCCGATTATTAAACGGGTTGACACGAATCTATTAAATAAAAATTAAATTTATTTAATAAAAATAATAAATAAAATATCAAAATTTAAAATTACATATATATCCTCAATAAACGGGTCGACCCGTAACACGAATATGCCAACACGAACACGACACGATTATTAAACGAGTTAAATGGTTCAACACGTTTACTGACACGACTCGATTATACTCAACCCTAATCTTTAATAATCGGTTTCGTTCCGTGTCAACCCGTCGTATCACAACCCATATTATCACCCCTACTCCATAGGTCATTCACAGATTATGACCGTAATTCACAAATTATGAGCGTGTATATTTTGGAAAACTCGGCCTATAGAATGAAAACCAAACTTTTAAAAGTTTGTTTTTATATATTTTTAAAAGCAGAACTATAATTGTATTTTGAAGTTTAAAAAACTCATTTTAAAGAATTTTCGCTGATATAAATATTACTATCTCCATTTTATATTAATGGTCACTTTTTATTAAAAGTTATTTTATTATAATATGTGTCATTATAATGATTTTTTCAAATTTATTGGTGTATTAATTAAATCAAATATTAAATATACAATGTATTTTAAAATATAATTTGGTCAAATTATTAATGTATTTTGTATTTACTTGATTTTTTAATTCATATATAACTATTTTAGAATAGAATTCATATTTATTTAATTAGTAACCATTATTTTGTAAAAAATATTCCATTTATTTTAATATATTGCCATCTAGAAATATACTTATAATATAATATCTATATTTTAAATAATTTTCTTATAGAGTTTTTAGTCTTCAAGCTTACAACTTGATTTGTTGTCATCCACTTACTATATCAATAAATAGTGAATCTGCTTGATATGGAAAGTGTATTCTGAAACAATAATTATCACTAATATAAATATCTTGCTTCATCTTTCATTCAAGATCCATCATCCAATCAAATATGGCTCTTCAGAATTCATCATCTTTCATCATAAAATGCTTCTTCCTCGGCCTTTTATGCGCTTCTCTCCTAGTAACTTCAGGTTTGAAATTACTTTTAATTTGACTAATTAATCTCTGTATTGGAATTAATTTATTGGTTTTGCAGAAGCTGAAGTGCCTCCAGGAGGGACACTGGTGGTGACAGGAAAACCATGTAAAGACAATGCAGAGTGTACAAAGATTTGTGATGCCGCAGGAATGCACACCCCATTTGGTGGATTTTGCAGGCCAAATACTCCGCCTAATGGCTCTGGCCTTTGTTTTTGCAGAGCCTAAAATCTTATCAGACATATATCAATAATAGACTTATTGCGTTTTCTTTGTATTTGTTCCTTATTTAATGGTACTTGAATTCATCATTCATGCAACTCGTCTCGGAATAGCTGAATATATCTATTATCATTTAGAAAAATAAAAATAAAATAAAATAAAAATTAAGGATGTAGATACAGGTTATAAAGCATTTCATAGGAATCCGTTTGTCTAAATTAATTTTACAAATTTGAGTTGAATATAGCATTGCTACCGTTTTGCTGACACAATACAACATATTTTTTTAAATAATATATATGTATATATATATA